>JAVTVY010043695.1:0-220530 GCA_036873755.1 Hanleya hanleyi
TTCCAATACACTTTGTCTACTGCGCATGCGCATAATGACGTCAGTTCCACCCCACACCCATTCAGTTGGACAGAGTTGAATAGTTGGAATGTATTTACTGATCCGGCTAGAAGCTTGAGTCTCTGTGGTGATTTTTAAAGATACTCCGCACAAACAACACATGTGCAAAATATGAACAAATGCCTAAACTTTGCGCTACGCAAACCATATTGAACCCCTACGTATACTTCTTTTTTATTCAATGACAAGTAGTACCCAATACGGTACCTCTGCATAGCAGTGACAACCGAATATTAAGGGCCGACCTCAACACTGAATTAACTCTCTCTGTACCCGTAATTTGATAGGTAGCAGACGGGTATGAACATGAACATGAATATATACGTCTCACCGTCTGTTAAGTAGTTTCAAATTCGATATTCCGAGCCTTCCAAGGAGATGTAATATGATAGAAACATTTTTCATACAAATTTCCCGTTTTAGTATGCCAATGACAGTTAATCGCTGAGCTTAGTTCTTAACGATACAGTAACCTACAGAGAGGGTTAACCTAGACAAGTTTGTGCAGGCAAACTTGTACATGATCTCTTATCGACATTTCCGAGAAAAATATCATTATCAGGTTTAGGTCAGGTAGTCGCCCTCAGATATAAGTCAATTTAGGTATTTCATTATTATATACGTACATGGGTGACTTGGCTATACTAAACGGTTTGGGCGTATTTTATTTTACCCGTTCCCCAATAAAAAATAGTCGGACTACACAGGGAAGTTCAGTCTCCTCTGTAGACTGAAGTAATGACAATGCCAGCCAATCGCTGACGCCGTCTCAGAGCACATTTCGGAAAGAAAATGGATAATGGATAATGGATAAGCGTAGAAATTGGCTAGGTGAACAAAGATGTGTGTGATGTGACATCAAAATTTGACTGCTGACGAGGAGGTTCACTGTACTTTGCCTGTGTATTCTTACAAATTGTTGCCAATGACATACTATCGTACATCTGTCCATAGGAAGCTGACCAGTCAAGATGAACACTATACATGGTAATTCAATAGAGTGAATGTCTCACCTTATCATCCTAAATCATCGTAGAGTGCCAAGTATCCTAAATTCTTGTAAACGTTGCTTTCAATGAATACTCCATTATAAAGCGATCCTAATTTTCGGTTGTTGTTTATCCAGGAGACGTCTCATAACTACTTGTTTGAGTAACAGCAGAAGTAAATTAACTAGAAGTCTGTATCCTTCGATTAGACTAGCTGGAATGCTAGCTCCTTGATTATAACACATGATGTGACGTAGTTACGCATTAAGATTGGTAAGTGTCGTTTTCGCGCAGATTCGAAACTAAAATCGAGGGTTACATCACGGGATATGCTCGAGCTGATGGTGGAATTTGAATACTCGACCATGAAACCACTCCACATGGGTTCTTTGTATAATGTGGGGTATACTGATTAGCCCTTTACTGGTAGAATCCATATTGGCAGCCATGTTGAAACTTCTTTCAATCGGGTAATATGAGGTAGCGACGGCAAATTTCTTTGTTTGAGTGAACGTCATGACGTCATTGGGCTATGTGCATATAATCATGGAAGATGACTTATAATCAGAACCCAAGAAAAAACTTTAATGTAGACCAGGCTTTTCAGGGCAAACTCAATGGAAATTTCCTTTTGTTTCAATCATTCATAATGGGGAAACCCCTGGACTATGTGAGCGGACACTCATCCCTCAATATGTGCTGTGCCATACGCCCGGTGGATCTATGAACCAGTTATGCGCGAGGTCAGATGACCTCGACGGAATCGGCCGAGCGGCAGCGAATACCTGTGTAACGTATAATAATATAATAATAATAATAGTTTTATTTCAGACATAACTTGTCCATATACAGTTGAGTTGATGAGACAATAAGACTCAGATAGGTAATCTAAGTCTGCTTAGGGAACAATAAACAGTTGATTTCGCCAAGTGGCTTCAAAGAGCGATTTAAACATTACATCTGAGTGCAAGATTGTCTTCAGCAAGATATTACTACTACTTTCAATTCTACATTTGAAGCGAAATACACTCTTTCTAACCAGTTCACCAAAGGATGGTGTTCCATTTATACAAAACATATAACTGGCACTACAATCACGTCTATAATTTAAAAGCCACCGGAATGCATTGTTGTACATGACTCGTATCTTGTTGTAACATTGTTTAATGTACATGCACCACAGATGACAGCAGTAAATACTGTTACAATAGGTATTAAAAAGATACTTTTTTACAATATTAGACCTATCCATATTGTCAGACCTATCCGAAGATAAAATATGTCCCAGGTACGTGTAGCAATCTACATGTTCCAGAAAGGTGTCACCTAATTTGACAGTGGGAGGGGAAAATACTCCGTAACCTTTTGGTTTACATAACATACATACAGTTTTTTTGGTGTTAAAAACAAGATCATGTGAGATAGAATAGTCATCGCATTCATTCAACAATATCTGCATAGACCTGGCAGACGGACTCAATAAGCACAAATCGTCCGCATATAATAAATGGTTTATAAACACACCGGCTATGTTACATCCGACATTTGTTTTGGACAATCTCCTATCTAAGTCATGTAAGTAGATGGCAAATAAAAAAGGGGAGAGAACTCCACCTTGCCTAACACCGTTCGTAGTTCCGAACATAGGCGAAAAAGTAGTGCCCCATTTAACGGTAAACAACTGCACCATGCACCAAGTATAAATAATATGTACAATATATAGAGGGACAATAAGTTTTTTCAGCAAGGTCCAGTGATTCACTCTATCGAACGCTTTTGATGCATCCATAAAACATATATATACAGGACTACCATTGTTACAATAAAAATTAATCATTTCTTTCATTACATAGATGCACTGATCCGTGGATCTTCCAGCTTTAAAACCAAATTGAAAGTCAGTTGTGTAAAGATCTTTTTCACACAGCCTCAGTATAACTCTTTCAACATTTTTTGAGACAACAGTAGCGACGGCAATAGGACGATAATTGTCAGATTGAGTTATATCACCATTTTTGTTTTTAACAACTGGGCTGACAACAACATAAGTAAGCTTGTCTGGCAAAAAACCGTGTCTGAGTATACAATTAATGCACAATATACAATTAATCACAGGCATAATCTGCCGCGTTGTGCTCTAGCTTTTTCTCCTGCATGTCTAGCGAATGTGCTAGAGTCACATGTCCCGTTAATTTGCATCTGTGGGTACGTTACAATGAAATAGGCCATCTGTTCGAGCTGTTATTTACAAAAGCAAAATCCATTGACAAGAGTAGCTCGGGAAGAGGATAGATGACCCGGTGTCAGGATAATGTGACTGAGTCGTTTTGATTTGACTGGAAAAATGTTAAAACAGACGTTAAAATCTTACTCACACGCCCACTTTCAACAGTTCAGATTTATTTGAGCTGTCTCAGTGCTCATGTGCGCATGACTCGTCCTTATCAAAACAGCCGCAGACTCGTCCTTACTAGAACACACGATATCAAAGCTGAACAGGACGTGTGCCCTTCTCATATACTTGAGATGCGTTATGTGTCAGTCATAATCGATAAGACTGGATACACCTACGTGTTGAATTTTCTTAGAAAAATCAGTCTGAGTCTGAGGGAAGTAACTCCAACAGTGGGTTTGGGGAGCGAGGTCAATGGGCGAGTCAACATGTCACATTTCTAACCAAATTTCCGAATATTAAAACTCACACATTACCTCATTGCTTTGAAAATATGAATGAATTATGATGTCATCCTATATATTTATGACCTTTGACAAAGAGAGAGAGAGAGGGGGGGAGGGAAATAAGGTTTAACGTTCAGCAATATTTCAGCTTTATATACATATAAGCGACGATCAATCAAAATTCTTATCTTATTCTTATCAAAAACTTATGAAACAAACCGATTTCTCTCTAACCCAAGACACAGTCTTCCCTCACCCGACTAAAAATACCTTCTAGAGTAGCTACTCGATAAAAAGAACCAGGGAGAAATTAACGTTTACACGTACGGCTGTTTTATTACACATTCTCTAACAGTTGTGTTTATAACGACTTGCTAACTGTGCAATTATTGAGCGTTTGAGCATGGTTGTGTGAAATGTACATGTGTCAAGTGCATGTGTTCAGTGGGAGATTCTATTTTACCAGGCGGAAGAGGAAGGAGTTGTCTGCTTCACACAATCGAATAAACACACAAATGAATTACAAGTTCTCAAGTTTAACTGTTGTTTTCATCTCGAAATTCATTACCGGTAACAGAGCGACACAAATAGACCTAAATCCTAAGTATTTCCACAGAGCCTGGCTCAGCTGACAGAATAACTCTCCATTTGAGAGACCACATAAACTCGTCCACTGACATTTGCACGATGCCAACCGAGACAATATCAGTGGACGATTTTTGCAAGAAAGGAGAGAAAGTTTAAATATGTTTTCAGCCTTTTATTATAATCTTTGTTGATAATCAATTTGGGTAGTGCAATAGAATAGAAATAATGTTTTCTTAGGCGTGTTCAATGGTTATTTTACGCACGATTAGTGTTGGAAAGTTTATAAACTTTAGAGCGCGGGCTTCGCCCATGCCCTAAAATATAAACTTTCACACACTAACCGTGCGTAAAATAACCATTGAGCACGCCTATGAAAACATTATTTCGTAAATCATACATGGGTAAACGTTCGTTTGTTTGCAGTTTGTTATAAGCTACAGAAGGAGGCATTTTATGTGGAACCAAGCGCTGATATTTACACATATCCCATAATGAGCAGACTTTAGTAATTATGGTATTGATGGTCCACTAACATCAAAGCAACTTTCATCTTGTTCAAGGTTAAATGATCTGCGTGAATCACCATCCTATTATCTTGTGTAGATTCAAAATGGGGGTGACGATTAGTCATTTGGAAATTTTATATTCTTTCTAATACGTTTTAGTACTAAACGAAAACCTACATGTAGAAGGACAGATTTAAAAATTCAAGGGTTTCGATTTTGAAACCGATCATCTCCGGTCAATTCTGGGCCTATTCCTCATATGTGAAGCATCTTGAGTATCCATGGCGGTCAGGGACAGCTAAATTTGAGGCTTTTTTCAACTTTTGTCACATGCATTCCAGTTTTTCCACGTTTCAGAGGCTTTTGTCGACTGGATTCCACATTTCCACCACAAGCTGATAAAAACGATACTCTTCGACAAATAAATATGACAAACGTGAATCCATAACTAAAATGACCTCGAATTTTCTTCTGAATCGAGAATATAATGGTTCATCCAATCTAGAGTGCAGTCCACAGTAGACCTCTCGTTGCTGGAAATAGACCCTTGATATAGCCCTTCCGTCCTTCTGAGTTGCCAAACCATCCAGAAAACCCCTATAAAAGTATATATTTTCTTCATGGGAATGCTCATACCATTAATTCAGCATACAAGCCAGTTATGCGAATAACCCTGAATAAAATTTCTTCCCTGGGAACGTACTCCATATTTTCTGGAAAATCTATTGAAATGACACAAAATACGTCACATTTCGTTCATTTCCTGGAAAAATCTTGACAATCGATTTCAATAAGAGGCGAGATAAAAAAAGCTATTCAAAACATGGGGTCGACCATGCCGTTTTTTGTCACATATTTCATATGTAACATAACCCTATTTTTAAACAACTGAAAAACGTACGAAACTGAGGGTGACAAAGGTTGACTTCGCGGCCGGACTCCCATCCGCTTATGCCATTATGAAGGAATGGTAGAACCCAGAAGCTTGGTACTATAATACCTGGTTAAGAAAAAGGGGTTCATACTTCATGTAAGAATCACGAGACAATGCATACAATAGCAAAGTCTGGGGACAACAATGAGTCTAGACCTGTGCCTTTTCAACGACACAAACGCAAAGGACAATAGTTCCTACATGAAGTATCGACCGAAAAAGGGAAGGATAATTATCATGTGGTCAGACCCGGGATCTCTGCTGTATTAACATTTTCGGGGGACCAATATGTCACAAAAGAAACGTCATAAAGTAACGACGTTATAATTGTTCGTTTTATGACGCCACGTCTTCGTTTACCTGTTGGAGCACTAGCGCTGCCTAGTGTGGCTGGCGATCCCCATTCAAAGTGGGGTATATGGTGGGTGAGGTAATTCGAGCGACTTTACATCATAGCCCAGGGTTTCACGCTGATAGTCTGCATATTCGTACAAGAGAGAGAGAGAGAGAGAGACGGGGGGGGGAGGTTAAGGTTTAAAGGGAACGTAAACTCTGTGGTAAAACACCGCGGGAATTATGCAAGAGTCCCTATAGATTAAAAAAATCGTGACAGAGATTTTTCCCCATTTTTTTTCAATGAAGGAGAAAGACGCAAACATAGAAAATACCGTGATTTGGAATTTCTGGTGAGCGCCGCCATGTTTATTTTGGGCATGATTATAAACCAATGAGAAAGCGTAAAATTCAGTTGTGCCGACAATCTCCTACGTCATCGGACATTCTCTGCGCTGAGATAATATGGCCGCACATGGTCGTTCTTATGCAGCTCTCCGTTCCCCGACTGACATGCAATGTTATAGATTAGTTTTGTTGTAAAATACGGCCTGATTCTGTCAGATATTCTATCATGCCGGGCTGCTCTGCATTTGGCTGTCACAATGTGCCAGGTAATCCAGACATGTCGCACTATAGTATCATCCTCGTTCATGCTTGTGCGCTACGGTCTCGAATACTGCATCTCTGCCAATTGACGCGTTTTTACCTCCAGAGACAGACGAACTAGTGTACGCTGACGTCACAATTCTGCAAACATGGTGGCCTCTATGTTGTTCCATTCTAGCGATGTTAAATCGTTTAGTACTGATAAAAATATCTGATACGCGATTTGGATTCTATGAGGAAAACGTTTTAACTGGTCACGCACGTTCACCAGAGTTTACGTTCCCTTTAACTTAGCGACGATCAAACAAAATTCTAAGTATTCCAACAAAAACAAGTCAACAACTCAGCAATCTAAACGTAATGAACACAACACACCAAAAACATACACATATATTAAAACTTATGCAATAAATCCATTTCAATATTTTCAAGCGCGACATATGGTGGATCGTCATACAGATATATTCTAACTCAGCAAACTTGTCCTTTTTGTAATGACGTCAAGCGCACAGTTAAAAGTCTGATATCTATGGAAGCCGGATGCCGCCATCTCGCGTTTTCACATTTTTGCAACTATAATAGTAACGCGAAAGCGCGAAAACGCGAAAACACGAAGCCCGACGCGAAAACGCAAAGGGAACACGCGAAAACGCGATGCGAAGACAGGAAAACATTTTCGCGTCTTTGCATTCTCGTATTTTCGCGTTTTCGCGTTTTTTGTATTGTCGCGTTTTCGCATTTTCGCGTTTTCGCGGCTTCGCGTTTCATATAGCTGCATGAATTTTCATAACAGTTCTTGAGACTGTTTCGCCAGTCAATAAGACCCTTAACCTGGGCAATGAGTGAGGATACATATTTACAGCCATGGCAAAACAAACTGTTTTCAAGAATTTTGCAGTCTCCAACGAAAATTAGAGATATAAAAATATCATTTGGGACAAAGCCAGTCACACATAGTTATAGCTGTAGATACAAATATAATATACGCGTTGGAAAAACAAAGGTCAGGAAATTCCCTGAACACGAGTTTGTATTCACAAAAATCGGTATCATATTATATAAATTTTCATAATACTGCCATAATCTCCATAACCTCGCTTCTATTGCAAATTATACCACCATCATCAGTCTAGTTATTTACATTTCCCGGAAAATCTCGCTCTTTTCTAAATTGAGGAATTATGCCTCCTGAACGTTCACTTGTATCCGTCCCCTACTCCCCTAACTTTCTTTGCAAATCTTCCATGTTTTCATTGTTCCTTGGATTTTCCCTCGAAAATGTTTCGTGTCTTCGCATCGTGTTTTCGCGTCGGGTTTTCGTGTTTTTTGCGTTTTCGCATTTTCGAGTTTTCGCGTCGGGTTTTCGCGTTTTCGCGTTACTATTATGCGAAAATGCGAAGACGCGAGATGGCTGCATCCGGCTTCCATAGATATCCCCCCTGATCTGAATTGTGTACACATATTTTCATAGCCACGTTTCAACGAGCAGTCGTTCTATATATCTGTCTTCTGAGAAATATATCTTTGTCGTGCATGGGTCATGTAGTAGTTTATGAGCGGTACAAAACACGGCGTTGCGGGGAAACAAAACCCCACACTTGATCGATCCGATATGCGTAGTAGACTAGACGGAGTGTCACTTGTCTTTAGACCACGGAGAACGACACAGGTAAGGTTACTGTTCAGATCTAGTCTCGAATGGGTTGTAATACTGTATTGACTGTCTGCCCGGATAAGGTATACTCAGATCTATTCGAATGGGTTGTAATACTGTATTGACTGTCTGCCCATAAGGTATACTCCTATTTAATATTACATATAACATATTTCTGTTTTTTTGTTTTTTTTAAATATATGAAGTTAAGAGATAAAGTGACGTAGCGAGTAAAGCATTTTTTAAAATTTCGTGTGAGGAATATGTGATCGGTACAGAACAAGTATTTACTTCCATTCTGTTATTCGATGTTAACCATTATTGCGGTCCGTGAGGGTTTTATCTCGAAACCGCATAATTTGTGATATTTAATTTTTAATAAAATGCACAGAGCTGGATAAACGGGTACATTAACGACATTTGGCCGGGGACACACAAGTTACTACTGTCTGTGCTCTTTCCGCGAAATAGGTCACCTGGTCTAAGCACATTTCGGGAGCAAATTACACTGAAGCGAAGGCTTATATCATACTTTGACATCATGGCAACACAAGCCAAGATTAGAGGAGTTATCTCCCCTCTTCCATTTTAAACCACATTTTCGATTCGAGACGGAGAAATTCACCACTTAAATTACCCTGACGTAAAAATCAATTTGACCTGACTGATTTTGTTTTTTTCTTCAATTAGATTAATTATCCGTATTTAAGACAGATAGTTCATGCCAAGAACGGTACATAATGACGGCAGATTCAATACAAAAACAAGATATATGACACTGTTTGCTAATTGCTGTTGTTGTTATTATAACGAAATAGGCAAAGAAGACATTTTGGTACTAACTTTGATAATGCTACTTAAATTCGTACTTGACATGACTGTTATTACCGTTCGATTTGTCGCAAATGTTTATAAGTATGTCATACCCAGTGTATACAAGTTCTGTGATGTTACACCATAAAGATGATAGGACACTTGAGATGGATGGCTGACGTCACCGACCCACAGTACCATTATTATTCACAAACAAATGTTTATAAGTATGTGATACTCAATGTATACAAGTCCTGTGATGTGACACCATAAACATGATAGGACACTTGAGATGGATGGCTGACGTCACCGATCCAGAGTACCATTATTATTCACGAACGAATGGGTATTTAAAGTGTTATCAATATTTTACAAAAGGTCAATTTATGTTACCGCCATCTCCCCCCCCCCCCTCCCACCCCACTCGAAATTTCGATCAATTCATGTTACCCGCCTCTCCCACTCGACATTTCGATCAATTTCACCTTACCCGCTTCTACCAACCCTGCCAGGAACATACTAGGAAAGCATAATTTACTGGTGATGAATTGTGAGGAGTGACTTGACAAGCCCCCGCGGCAATACAATCTATATCTGACTGTTACGATCACATTGACTTGAGACTGCTAATGGTGAACGATTTATATGCAGGGTTTGGATGCGGGAACATTAGCTATCATTCCAACAACATTGAAAACTGCCCTTTGGTTCCCTGTTGAAGTAAAGATTTTACACATGCGAATAAATTGTTCTGATAACAGATTTGTTCACTTTCAACAGGAATTAACACAGAACTCAAAGATGGCTACTGGAGAGGACACCGGTAAAATTGAAAAGAAGAACATTTCTGATTTGGTCACTTGTCCCCTATGTCTGGAGTACTTCCAAAAACCCAAACTACTTCATTGTGGCCACTCTGTATGCCGAGAATGTCTCCAGATATACATCGAGAAAACGTTAAATCAGGGAGCGTTTCTGTGTCCCATGTGCCGTAGTTCCATAACGCTACCTAAGGATGGTGTGGATGGATTAACACATAGCTTTTTGATTGTGAGGCTCCAGGACGAATACAACAAAGTTCCTTTAAATAAGTCATGTGACCTTTGTAATCACGACGGTGTCAATTCTCTCGCTAAGTCAAAATGTGTTGAATGCTGTGAGTATTTGTGCGAGGAATGTGCTAAAGCGCATAGAAAGGCCAGTTATTCAAGGAACCACCATATCATACCAATAGGACAAGATGTTGCAACATGTGACAAGAGTGAGGGAAAATTTCACATAACTGCAATTAAATGCCACAATCACCAGGACGAAATCGCTTTAGATCATACAGATCACAAGGCGGTCACATTTCAGGAGGCGGTCAAAGGAAAACGAGAGGATCTCATGAGTGACTTTTCGGAACTGCAATCGAAGCAACGAGAAATATCAACGGTGGTGGAACATATTTCTCGCAATATCTCGACGTTAGGAAGAGAAAAGACAGCTTTGATTAATTCTATCAATGAAGAACGGGACAAACTTATGTCTTTAATAAACCAAGCAGCAGACGAGGCGATCGCCGAGGCGGAGGTAGTTATATCGACCGGTATAAAGACCCAGCAGAATGAATTAGAAGAGGCCCAATTTCTGCTAATTCAGATGGAAAGTCATATATCATATACTTACGTTCTCTTGACGAAAGGTAGTGAGACAGAAATACTCCATGATTACAATCTTGTCAAGGAGAGAAGTACAAACCTGACATCAGAGTCCGTGTCCGTACCAGATTATCAGATTCCGAAATTTCAATCAACTCTGGATTCCTCTATCACTGACGGCCTGCAGAAACATTTTACGTTGATCTGCCGAGATGACTCAGAACTTCACAATCCGAGCGATGAATCTGTCTCTGATATCAAAATGAGAAGTAGACTGGAGACGCTGAGACTAATTCAGACAATACAGAATCCTTCGTACAGTAGTATCACGGGTGTAGCTTTCCACGATAACACCGTGTTCGCTTGTGCTGGGAGAAAGTTATATAGGTTCAACGGTAATACTTGGACAGATATCAGTAATAGTTATAACACGGAAGCCTACGGAGTTTGTGTGAATAATAACACTATCGTGGTGTCTAAGGGAGAAAGAGGTCAGAAGGTACAGCTAATCGTGAGTGATCTTACCAGGACAGGTCACACCACCGTTACGTTACCGTTCTCCTCGTACTCTTCGTCTATTGTGTGTGGTCGACCAGTAGATGGACAACCAACATATTTGGTGATCGAGAGGTCGGGAAACTGTGCCGTACATCACATTGACTGTAAGGGTAACATTCTACAAACATACGGGAAGGGAGAACTGAAATGTCCACAAGGTGTGGCTGTTGATGTACAAGGAGATGTTGTGGTGACGGATTACCATCTGGATGACGTGATAATATTCAGTCATGATGGGAGTGTGAAGCGTCGCCTACGTCAGCACAATAACCTCAGTGGTGTACAGATGTCAGGGCCATGGGGTGTATGTGTGGACCAGGACGGGTATATATATGTGTTATCATGTAACACACATAGTGTATTGTTGTTCTCACCCAGCGGAGACTACATACGGAGAGTACTCACACACAAGGATGAGATATATTATCCTACATGTATCACAGTCTCACATATCGGACGTTTGGCTGTGTGTTCACGGTCTGCCGAGATCAAGGTAGGCCTATACACCTACATGGATTCAGCCTGAGAACAAATGGATATACAATTACTATTCCTGGACTGCGGTGATTCTGCCATGTTTTCACTTCGAAACCTTCAACGTCGATCAACGATACTAAAGGTTGTGGTTACGAACCCTTTGTTATTCAGTGAATTGAAAATTGTTGGATTCATGTTCATGTCGATCTCGTCTCATTCTCGCCACAGACAATATGAAATCGCGAATTATAATAGATGCGTTACTAACAAGACTCCGTTAGAATAGCTTGAAGAACGATATACAAGAACACAAGCCGAATAGGCCTATATTCATCTATTGTACACTACCAGCATGACTGGGTCAATTTGACTCAATACTTTGGGTACAAACATGACGGACTCAGATATTCTGGATCAAATTTCCTTTTGACCGTAACATTTTGGTCACGTATTAGGTACGTCACCAATTAGGGTCCGTGTAACCTTGAACAATTCAATTTTCGTTTTTTGTTTTTGTGTTCTCAAAATCAAAAATTGAAAATTGACCGTCAATTTTCAATTTTCGTTTTTTGTTTTTGTGTTCTCAAAATCAAAAATTGAAATTTGACCGTCAATTTTCAATTTTCGTTTTTTGTTTTTTGGTTTCTCAAAATCAAAAATTGAAAATTGACCGTCAATTTTCAATTTTCGTTTTTCGTTTCACTTGTCCCAAAAATGAAAATCAAATAATGAAAATTGCCTCGACTTGTCCGTTTTTCGTTTTTTGATTTTAACTTTGACTCGTCAATGTTAACTGCGCACGCGCAAGACTTATGATGTCACTTTCGGTTCGCGGAGTAGTATGGAAAGCGCAAATCGGATTGTTTAGGCAGGTGTGGAGCATAATATGGAAAAACAGTAGGGGGCAAGATGTGGGAGTTTCACTACACTATAGATCCCTGGAGCCAGGCATTCGAGCTAGAATATAATGGGCCAACTGCGCCCAAGCGAGTAGGCAATCGTGCAGCACGTGTGAAGCATTATATGGAGAACAACGGGGTTGATACACATGGGAGTTTCATTAAAGTAGGGTAGTATAATAAATACGTGGGTACCCTAATCACATCTTCATTCATCTAGCCAATTTCTACGTTCCCACTTCGAACTTCCCTTGATATATCTGGACCCCTTCAATGTTCAAATAACTTATAAATAGATACGAGACGTCACTGACCTCGAAAACATTTGAAATTCGAAATGGGTCGCACGAGAGCGTTATTGATTGGCTGACCTAATTAGTGGGCACCTTATTAGGAGGAAAGACGCCGCTAATAGAGGATGATGTCACTCAACGTGACTTCATTCGCAATCGATGTACGCTCTGATTGGTTCTTCTGTCGTTAGTAGGTGAAATTTACACCTCAGATTTTGAACACTGAAGGGGTCAGATGAATCAAGGCAGGTGGGGACGTAGAAAATGGCTCGATAAAATGAAGATGCCTAATCATATCCCCCAAGGAAACTTCCCACGTCGATGCGTTGAAGCGTTTGACACCCACACTTGCGTTGAAGCGTTTTTGACGCTGAACGTTGACGAGCATCTGAACGCTCCAACGATCCAGGTCCCAAAAATAGAGAATGAAGATTGGACCTGAAGCGTTGAAGCATTCAGACGTCTGACATCAAACGTGGCGATTGTGTGCTTGTTTGAAATGGTGGTTTACCGGCCGCATACTTACTCTTATTGGTATTAAATCTTTGTTGGTATCTTTATAAATACTACATTTCAAATCAATAGCAAATAGCGGTTGTCTGCATGAATGCTGTTCGCTTTTGTAGCGCTCTAAACAGCTATTTTTAGAAATGAGAAAATCTAAGACTGCGTTGTGATTGGCTCAGGCCTCAAAGCCAATAACCATTGAGAACAGCGGGATGCCACATATCCAGACCTGTCTGATGCATCTTCACAAGTCCAGGTAAATGGTGAATCCCCGCACATAGACTGCAGTACTCTCTGTTAATTCAAGATATTAACAGACAGTGATAGTGTACTGTTCCAGCTGTCTCCCCTTCAGAGATTGGTCATTCGACTCCGCCATTTCAAACTAAGACGAGCATTTTCATTGGATCACTATTTATAGGAGCCACCCCAATCTTCATACACAACCACGTGACTGTCTCAGTTGACCGATGACATAGCGCGGCATCGTTTTCGATTTCAAAATCTGGCGTATAACTGGGAAAATGTTGTTGTTGCTGCATCAGCCTATCATTGGCCCTCCGTAGAAGGGTCCAATACTATAGGCTATCCCCGCACAGGGTTTACTTGGACATTTTTGGTGATTCGAGTGAGTTCTTGAGTCGTTGCCTCAATCTCGAACATTTCATCCCCGAGGTTATTTTGAATTAGCATATCGGTATCCCAAGCCGGCGGTTTTTGCCTTGACTCTCGATGTCGATTTCAGCCTGACATCAAAGTTATGCCAGCGATGTCACATCTCAAACCGTCCAGCTAGTGGATTGGAGTAATGAGCTAGCTGAACCTGTTCAATAATTGGTTTGATTTAGAGGATAACCCTTGATCTTTTTTTTATCCAGAACTATCGTGTGCAACCATGCAACCAAGGCAATGTATAGATACCCTAACAAATCGATCAATACACTGGCTCCCGAGGATGGCCTGGTGGGCCACATGCCTCTCACGCTCCAGACCTCTCATACGACACGATTTGCGTTTTCTATTCTACTCGTCGTACCGGAAGTGACATGATAACCCGTCCACATGAGAACTTAACATAGATACGTCAAAGTTAAAATCAAAAAACGAAAAACGGACAAGTCGAGGCAATTTTCAACATTTGATTTTCATTTTTGCGTGAAGCAAAACGAAAAACGAAAATTGAAAATTGACTGTCAAATATCAATTTTCGTTTTTGTTTTTGTAATCCCAGAATCAAAAATTGAAAATTGACGGTCAAATTTCAATTTTTGATTTTCAGAACACAAAAACAAAAAACGAAAATTGAAAATTGACGGTCAATTTTCAATTTTTGATTTTGAGAACACAAAAACAAAAAACGAAAATTGAAAATTGACGGTCAATTTTCAATTTTTGATCTTGAGAACACAAAAACAAAAAACGAAAATTGAAAATTGACGGTCAATTTTCAATTTTTGATTTTGAGAACACAAAAACAAAAAACGAAAATTGAATTGTGCACGGTTACACGGACCAATTAGGTACCGGGTACGTATTTTATGTGCGTCACGTTTATAGGCAATCCTTCTAACATTGTATAAAGGATGATATCGCTTTGCTCAAAATTAGCACCAATCTCATAAACGGGTTTTTCATAATGTCAGTTTTCCGCCTGGTGAGCTAGATATTGACAAATAAAAAAATATATAGTTTATTGCATGGGAAAGGGAGATGGAACGATAAGCGGGATTTTGACCTTTTCGTGGTGCGGTTGAAATCGGAAAAAATACAATATTCTAAAAATAATGTATTTTAATGTAACGGCAAGATATAGAGAAAGTATATGTACACAATATGTGAAAGTTCTAGCTTGATGCGTTATAATTATAGTTATGAAGTTGAAATCCGCATCATGTGCGATTTCGTGAAAAAGGGTCTAAATCGAGTCACTCAAACACAAATTTAGACACGAAGGACCTCTCGGACCAAAATGCCATTTAACTCGGTGATGTACAGTGGCATATCTCCACTGCTGAAAAATCTGGTTGGTCCAGTGTTTCCTTTGTGTCTAAATATTTGTCTGAATCACTCGATTTAGACCTTAGAATTGCACATTCGGTGGATTTCAATTTCATGAAATTTCTCAATCGAGCTAGAACTTTTACATATTGTTTACATATATTTTCTCTTGTCGTTCATTGAAACACAATTATGTTTCTGACATTTTATTTTTCGATTTCAACCGGGGCCAAAATCCCGCCTCTTCGTACCATGCCCTTTCCAGTAGTTTCCGAGATATGGTCAGTCAATTTTGGAGAAAATGTACAGAAATTCTCATTTGCAAAATGAGTTTATTAAACAACGGCAGTTATTTTCATATAATGGATGCATAATTGTCCAAATTACCGGCATGCAAAATTCCACTCATTATAGCTATGAAATATGTCACGATGTAATTCATATTCACGAATAACGATCACCGATTTAATTTGACAATGTTTTTAGTAGAGGAAACAGATTAAAGGATAAAACGTTCAGTAAATTTCAGGCTTTACCCGTGAAAATAGATTTACATCTCTTCAATGATTTCAGTTTCATTGTTCAGGACCAAAACACCTTTTTCACGATGAGATTTGTGACTGTACGCCCAGTGATTCCTGAGTTAGGAGCAATCGATGTATATCATAATGTGATGGAGTGAAATTATTTGTCTTCTGTTTCAATCTCGGACCATGCGATGACACTACTATTATAAAAAACAGACGTTTTGCAGATTTAAACATATAGAGGAAAGATGATATACATTGTAGATACATTTGGCAATATCACAGTCTACAACCTCATTCCAGATAAATTCATCACGTTATTATTTTACAGTAATGAAAACCGTGGCCAACCAAGCGGATATATATTATTAACACGGTAACGATTTGAAAGTTGATATCTTGGCACTGTGTTTTTTAAACGCATTAATTTCTTATATATTTTACGGTAATTTATATTATTCTTAAATATTTGTCCTATAGTAGAAAGCTAACATTTGTATAGTTTAAGGTAATTCAATTCAAGAGCAATCACGTATGCTCGTTTTCATCCACATGCATCAGGATACATGTGCATGTGCGCCACTCCATTTTTTCTCCCTATTATTATATAGTCTATCATATATACTTATAACATAGGAAAATACAATTTGGGTGTGACCAGCTTCACCCTCAGGGCACCAAATAATAATGATTCTCTGTCATTCCCATGTACAATACCTTTACAATGACGTATAAATAGTATCTCTACATCACGTTGTTATCGAGTTATGAGCAAACATATTTTGGATGACGGCAATCTGCTGAATGTAGAATTTGATGATTTTACTTAGCATTTTAAATAGAGCCTCTTCAGTAATACTGATTACCCATCGGGCAGGTAGCAGGTAATCAAAACATCTTGTAAAATACCGACTTTTTGGTCACCATAGATTTACGTGAAGATGGACTTTCCAGCCACCATACCTTTGCCAGTTTTGTCGTAGCAATTGCGCGTGTACTATGATGTGTACTAATTTCCAGAGCTGCTTGTTTTGGCAAAGCTTTTCTCGATATTCCATTCCATGACCTTAAAGGTCAGGTATTGTAAAACATCAATGTGCACAGCTATTTGTGAGAAACAGATATATAATTTCAGTCTATATATGGTTTCATTTGCATGGTTGTGTGACTGCACTGGATTTGTACTATATGAATCCCTATTCTGATGTTTTATGTTTTAGATTGGAGACAATTAACCAAATCATTGTCGTAACTGTACTGAGAATTTGATGGGTCAGCATGCATTTTCGTACTCATATTCCGACAGGACGGTATAAAAGTGAATGTTTGGAGATTTCAATTTAAGTTTTATTCCATCATAGTCTCCTATCGCCACCGGTAGAGTCCACAAATTACGTGAAATGTTGTACATGTAGCTGATTCGAAATGCATATATACTAAAAATTATATCTTCAGAAATTCGAATTGCGTTGTTCTCCATTTTAAGTCCAATGAAAACCACTGGCCGGAGCGGAGTCTTCTGAAAGTTGATGTTATTTCCCCCGAAAATTTCGACGCCCCATACAAGCCCACTCTCCGTCGTCACCCGCAAAATTACAATCTGCTTTTTATACCAAAAGTTACCGACAGCTATTCAAATCTCCCCTGGAATTAGGAATTACAATAATAGACTATCTTCTCTCCGATGCTGTGACTCTGATTGAAATCGCCACATTTTACGGAGCATCTAGCAAATACTATCAGACCCCGTATGTATAGGTCGCACACCAACTGGCTTCGAGGTGAGAGTGACGTCAGTAAGATATCTATGTTGTGCTTACAAACCAAAAATATCATTTCCTTGCGTTTACTTCAAAAGTAACTTAGTAACTTCAGAGAGAAAATACTGAATTTTGGCATTCTAAATTTTCTTCGAGATGAGATTTTTCAAAAAATTATTACGAGTATTAGAAAATAGGCATTTGTTAGTTTTTTGCAATTTTTGGGGATATACTTGAAGAGAATTTCCTCCATATACAAAATATTACACATTTAACCAAAACGAGTTTTAGATATCCATATTCGGTGGGTTTGATACTAAATGATACTGGAAAAATCTCGTCATATTTTCATAATATTGAAATATGTAAAAACGCTTGTCCAAACACAGTTACACCAGTTGTTTAGTGGTTGAAATTCTGACGATCCAGCAGAGCAAACAAATAATTGTTACATATAATTTCTACATGGGAGTATTCGTCCCAGGGCATCGGAAAGATACAAATTGTAATTATGGCTAGAAAATTTATCAGGTAAAACTTGTCTCATATCTTAGCATGTTATTAAGATATGAGCGATGTAATTCAGATAACTGGTCATAATGATAGAGAGTAGAAAAGCACATAGCTCACACACTCTAACACGCTGCGTCACATTCTCTCTCACACAACCAGAGGTTTAATGGCGGTTTTATGCTATATCAACTTGTCTGACTCAGCAAATGGATCATACATGTATAGTGATTATAGTTAGATAATCAAACATGATCAACATTATGGTTAGACAGATAAACAAAATTCAAGAATCTGAACCACTTGTCACAAAAATTATAAGGTAAAACTTGTCTCATATCTTAGCATGTTATGGCAAAAATGGAAATTCCTGGTTTACAGCAGTTACAGCTACTTTAATGTTTCGTCACAGCAACATGGCCATACTCATTCCCCCATTTACCGCTAATGTAGATGTTTACAGTTTTGAAACTACACTTTTTATTAAAGAAATGACCCTCAACAAGTGGTGACGCCTGCTTTCCCAAGGGATATGCATGTGCCAATATGTTTCTGCAGCTGCTTCTTTAATTATTGTTCTTTGAACTCCCGACAGAGAGTTGACAGTTTTCGAGTCGTTTTATAAGTTAAAATAACAGATTATTACTCGTAAATAGCTGGATCAGTCATGAACATTTTAATGGTAACTGTATGAGATTATGAACCAGAAATTCCATTAGACTTGCCTCGCCTGTCTGACAAGGAGTTGGGGAATATCTGAGCATAACGTCATATTTTAACGACCGGCTCGGAGCGAGTAAATAGAGCAGCAGAGAGCGAGACTAAAGAGGAAAAGATCCATCTAAATAGAACACCTCCTTTGGGCAAGATAGGAGTCCAGAGTGGAATAATTATTGGGTCTGTACGGAAATAAAAAAATATTCGTCTGCAAATAAGGACATATGTTACCACTCCGAAATATGAAACGATAATACTATTTGCTTTTGGTTTCGATTTGATTGTAAAATACCATAGCTAACTCCGATGAAGTCACATATATCCGGATCAACATATGGCAGCGTGGATGGCAAGATTCTTGGGATATCTCTAGCATCTTTCCGTTACTTACTTGCATCTCTGTTCAGTGACAGGAATATATGCGAACAAACAGAAAGTTCCATATTAATATTTCGCTGATGAAAGCCGTCGGTCAGCCTAACATGCCTAAGCTAAGTTGCCACTCAGGAGACCAACAACTGGTGTAAGCAATCATACTCGACATGAGGATCTCATTCATCCGTTCTACCTTCCAGTGATATCCAGCCATGTTCTGGTGTGTTCTTTATTTTGGCTGACTGAAAGCTCAGTGATGCAAGTAAGATAACAGGTCATAATACTTTAACGCACTGCGCCACATTCACTCTCACATGATCAGAGATTTAACGCTATCTGCCCTGGGCTTTTTGGGGACCTATCCAGGCCTTGGGAGGGGGTGGGGTGGGGGAGCGAAATGGCCCCCTTAACTCTTTTTCTTGCCCCTTGAGTTAGTGGGCTGAAACTTACCACACTATACCCTTGTGTCAAGCTCTAGCAGAAAATGTAAGAAAAAGTCCCAAGATGGCCGCTTTGTTGACGTCACAGTGACATTTTGAAAAACGGCATTTTTTGGTCGATTTTCGGCCAGATTTTTTATTTTGTTATTTATGCAATTTCTCCGCAAAAACTGCAAGATAGATTAGTAAATATTAAAGTGATGTGAAATAAAATAGTTTTTGTCCACTTTTCATCCTGGAAAAGCAGACAATTTGAAGACATATGACGAAAACGTCCCTTTTCTGGTACCCCATTTGACCGCTATCTTGAATTTACCCATGATCCTCTGCTCGGGGGTTATGCAAATAGACTCAAAATGACTTAAATGGGTACTAATTGTGCACCTCTGTTGGCTGACCTGTATCTGTTCTCTTACGAATATGACTATATGCAGGCGCTTTCAAAAACCGATCCATTCAAAGCCCGTTCATTCTCATTCACCAAGCGCTATATAGACGATCTTCTCGCTGTGGATAATCGCTATATGAATGGCGCAGTGAAGGATATATATCCACCTTCACTGGATTTGAAGGAAACTACAGACAGCCCTACAGGCACACCATATTTACATCTATATCTCTATAAAAATGAAGAGGGCATTCTCTCTCGTCGACTATATAACAAAAGAGATGATTACAATTTCGACATCGTAAACTATCCCTTTCTGGACAGTAATATTCCAGTGGGACCTGCATATGCCGTATACATATCTCGCTTAGTAGCATTTGCTAGATCCTGTGTTAAATGTGACGATTTAATCAACGTCACAAAACATTGGTGCAGAAACTTAAAAAACAGGGCTATTCCACCAAGCGCCTACACTCAAAGTTTCTCAAATTTGGCGATACATATCGCATGCTGATAGCAAAATACGAACGTAGCGTGCAAGATCTATGGCGCTATGTTTCGTAACTTGTGTCTAATTCCGCTTAAACCGGACTTGGCACCGTATGAACCCATGTACTTCAATATCCTCATGGTACTCATATGAACAGTCACAATCAAAGCGTGACTGAGATACATCATTTTTTAGATGACGACTTTACAACGAATATTATGGATTAAGAATACTGATCAGCGATACGGATTTGATATTTCTGGAACATCATGATGTCTGACGGCATCATTGAAAACTGTTGACCGCTTCTCTCTTGTAGGAAACAAGCCTATGTTTATGTATACTATGATTGTCTTTTTGAATTTGATGCTAATACTGTTATATGGAATATGGAATAGGTCTTTGGATTATGAACGCGGATATTCTCTAATGGACGACGGCTGAATTGTGAATGACGGACTAGACGCTTGTAATCCAATAGGATAAACTATAAAGTTGCGGAGTTTCAGCTTTCCATTAGTTGTCGTTCCAGATATAGCGCAGAAAGTTTGGTATGGGAGACCCCAGCCCTGGTAGAGTTACTGATGTTGTTATGCTGGACCAAATTGCCTTACTCAGCAAATGGATCATAATTCAATAATCAAAATTCAAGAATCTGAAACACTCCTCACTATTTGTATCGATCGTCCTGGCCAAAACAATGGCAATTATTGATTCTCCAACACCTTGAGAATTTCAACACTGGCTGGTTTCACGAATTCCTTGATTTCTGATGTGAAGCAGGTGACTGGTTATTCCAATCCGATTTATGCCTAATATCGCATTGGTGACAACATGTATACTCATTCATCAGGACATATGCTACCTTCTTTATATGTATGTTGATGCTGAGATCATTGGATACGTTGGTATTTGCATGGTGACTGTATTTGGTTGGTACATTTTAATACGATAATAAAAGACCACATTATATAGATTGAATACGATGTAACTAAGATAATCAATTTGGATGAATTTAATCTCCCTCTCCAACAAGTTATCACGCGCAAGTAAATAAGCATTATACGTATATTTCAACATGATTACCGTATAATTTGGCGCAAGTTTGACTAGTTTATGAAATATTTAACTCTAACCTGTTTTCGAATCGAGTTAATGGTTCCGTGCGTTTTTCATTGGAAGATGAATTATGACTTGTGGCATAGTGATATGACTTAGAATAATGAAAGGTAAAACATTTGTTATTCAGGTTCTCAACTTTTTTCGTGTACAACGTAAAACATAAAAAACGCCACACACAAGCATAAACCATATACCTGTATTAGATATTAGCTGTATTCTTCAAAACTAAACCCCATATGATCGTTTTTATTAATTACAGTGAATGTTTTGTGGAGGTCGATGTTCCATTAATTGCCCACTCTACCACCGATCACGAGCCATCCTCCAATAGTGAATATTCCGGAAAATAAAACTGTGATAGGCTTTTTTGAACATCATGATGTCTTGCCGGCATCATTGAAAACTGTTGACCGCTTCTCTCTTGCAGGGAACTAGCCTATGTTTATGTATACTATGATTGTCTTTTTGAATTTGGTGCTGATACTGTTTTATGGAATATGGAATAGGTCTTTGAATTATCGACGCAGACGTTCTTTAATGGACGACGGCTGAATTATGAATGACGAATCAGACGTTTGTAATTGTCGAGATAACAAACCTACTACGGTGGAATCAACGTATGAATCAACATGTTTATAACGTTTCAGACAAATATTGTATGGCGATCATTTTGATCATTGAGTTAACGTTAAATAGATGTTTATGTATTGCTATGTTTGTGTACAATCGATGTCTTTACCTGTTTTGTGCCTTTTCACTTGCCTCGCCATCTTTTATATATTTGTTTTATTTTTCCTCTTTACTCTATATCTTATTAATGAGAATAAAGTCATTCACTCATTCAGTTCTCTTCATTGAATATTCGAAAGGTCACAGTGACACAACAAGGGAATGAAAGAACCAACAAAAAACTATGAGCTCAGAAACATCGAGGGCGAATAATTTATCAGTCTACTACCACCCAAATTAATCAGAGTATGATGAAACGTCTATATACATATAGACTGTCGAATTCAATAGAACTCAAATTCCTACCTGTGCCTATCACTTTCAAGGCTCATTTCTGAATTGCGTCTCATTAATAGGGACACTACGATATGTACGAAGTATTTGTTTGATCTGGAATTTGATATGTTGTAAATACCTTGTAAAAATACTTTTCTTAAAAGTTAAATTGTGTGTACCGGTACATAAATACTGAAAAGAAGTTTATAAATGTTTATAATCATCCGTTTATCTAAATATCAACGGATAATATTCCAAAACAGAATATGTATTAAATTTCAGCTTGTGGAAATAAATAAACGGATTTAAATGTTTCTACTGTGGTGTTACACCAATATATCTGAACTCCTCTTTATCCCTCATTCAGTCACGTGATGATTAGTGCATCTTTTCACCTTCAAATTATCAATTATCCTGAAATGTAGCTACATCGTTTATGCAACACGACGCTAATTCTCAACGTGCAGGAATCTGGAGCAAGGCATCAAGTCCTATATATAACCCGATACGCCAAATTGAAGCTTGCTGTACTAGTTCCAGACACCTCGTTTTGGCAATTAAATTGATGTCGTGTTACATGGGGGAGGTGACAGGGCAATTGAATTGTGTTACCACCCGCCATTTGATTGTCATGAGATAAAATGGGATAAAATGTCATCAGGATTCAGGTCTAGACTTTTCCAACATAACTGTACCTTTATAATACCTTTACATACGCAATTCCGTTACAAAAGTGGGTGAATCGAACACAAAAATCCTCGTAGGAGACGTAGAGCCAGTTTATAAATCAGTTACCGCCTTGGAGTTGTCCGAGCCGAATGAACACTCGGCCTTTGCGTTGAGCACATCGGCATCGGTGCACAACTCGCTCGAGTGTTCATTCGGCTTGAACGCCTCCGTCTCAGGCGAGAACTGTTACATATTCACTTCGCCCGCCCCTGTATTGATATTGCTCGGTCCCTTGTGCAGCTGCTCTGCAGAACAGACACGAACGATGGACGTCTGTATGGTTCCCTCACATACAAATTTACACTTGAACTTGTCATATGATATCTGCTTGGGTCGTCTTCTGTATAGTGAGTGGTTCCCATTCAGCGTAACCTGATACCGACATTTACCTGATTGCACATCACAGACAGGTTTAAACGTGTACTCGATCTGTACCTGTATTTTTGATAAATATATCATGGTCCTACATGGGTCAGCCTGTCTTCGATTGAATAGAGTGTAGGGTATACAACATACAGCATTACAGGAGAAGAATATTCCGCGTTTGATCAAACTGATACAAAGTTGACTTCACACGGACTGTCGCTGTATCTACGACACACAGGTAAGGTTATATTCGTTCTCGCATTGACTGGAATAGTGACTGTCTAGCGCTGCTCTTTTATTTCTCAACCGGTATAGTCAAGTCTGAGGTATAGGCATATAGTCATACGGTTTTGACGACACAGCCGGTAAACCACGTATTGTGTTAGTTTACAGTATGTATGAGTGGTCCAGACATGTTTGTGCAGGCAAACTTGTACATGATCTCTATCGACATTTCCGAGAAATATGTCATTATCAGGTTTAGGTCACGCAGTCGCCCTCAGATATAATTCAGTTCAGGTATTTCATTATTATATACGTACATGGGTGACTTGGCTATACTACACGGTCTGGGCGTATTTTATTTTACCCGTTCCCCAATAAAAAATAGTCAGACTACACAGGGAAGTTCAGTCTGCTTTGTGTGATCATCTTCGTTACACCAAGACAATTTCTACGTTCCCACTTCGATTTGCCTTGGTCGGACGAGCTGCCATTATTGTTCAAAATCAGGAATCAGGAATGTCACGAACCAATCAAACACAGCACACACCTCCTCTGTAGACTGAAGCAATGGCAATGCTAGCCAATCGCTGACGCCGTCTCAGATACTGACTGGCCCTTCACGGGTAGAATCCATATTAGCAGCCATGTTGAAACTCCTTTCAATCAGGTAATATGAGGTAGCGACGGCAAATTTCTTTGTTGAAGTGAACGTCATGACGTCATTGCGCTATGTGCATATACTCATGGAAGATGACTTATAATCAGAACCCAAGAAAAAAACACTTCAAGGAAGAGCAGGCTTTTCAGGGCAAACTCGATGAAAATTTCCTTTTATTTCAATCACTCACAACGGGGAAACCCCTGGACTATGTGAGCGGACATTCATCCCTCAATATGTGCTGTGCCATACACCCGGTGGATCTATGAACCAGTTATGCGCGGGGTCAGATGACCTCGACGGAATCGGCCGAGCGGCAGCGAATGTGTAACGTACATAATTAGTGACTGGCAGAATCTGGCGCGTTGTGTTCTAGCTTTTTCTCCTGCATGTCTAGCGAATGTGCTGGAGTCTAGTGGTCTTGTCAGTCTAATCCATTGATACACATGTCCCATTAATTTGCATCTGTTAGTACGTTACAATGAAATAGGCCATCTGTTCGAGCTGTTATTTCTGGAAGCCAAATCCATTGACAAAAGTAGCACCGGAAGAGGATAGATCAAGGACTGGTTAGTCTGGTGTCAGGATAATGCGACTGAGTCGTTTGGATTTGACTGAAACAATGTTGAAAGAGACGTTAAAATCTTACTCACACGCCCACTTTCAACAGTTCAGATTTATTTGAGCTGTCTCAGTGCTCATACCATGATTTGTCCTCAATAAAACGACCGCAGCGGAGTGAACACACGATATCAAAGCTGAACAGGACGTGGGCCCTTCTCATATAATTGAGGTGCGTTATGTGTCAGTCATAATCGATAAGACTGGATACACCTACGTGTTGAGTTTCTTAGAAAAATCACTGAGTCTGAGGGAAGTAACTCCAACAGTTGGT
The DNA here is from genome assembly GCA_036873755.1 of Hanleya hanleyi. Classification (NCBI taxonomy): domain Eukaryota; kingdom Metazoa; phylum Mollusca; class Polyplacophora; order Lepidopleurida; family Hanleyidae; genus Hanleya; species Hanleya hanleyi. The sequence goes on from JAVTVY010043695.1 coordinate 25,745, forward strand.
TTGGGGAGCGAGGTCAATGGGCGAATCAACATGCCACATTTCCAACAAAATTGCCGAATATTAAAACTCACACATTACCTCATTGCTTTGAAAATATAAATGAATTATGATGTCATCCTATATATTTATGACCTTTGGCAAAGAGAGAGAGAGAGAGGGGGGGGGGGAGGGAAATAAGGTTTAACGTTCAGCAATATTTCAGCTTTATATATATATATATATATATAGCGACGATCAATCAAAATTTCAAGCAATCCAACACATTAAATCATACACACTTTAAAACTTATGAAACAAACCGATTTCTCTCTAACCCAAGACACAGTCTTCCCTCACCCGACTAAAAACACCTTCTAAAGTAGCTACTCGATAAAAAGAATCAGGGAGAAATTAACGTTTACACGTACGGCTGTTTTATTACACACTCTCTAACACTTGTGGCTATAGCAACTTGCTAACTGTGCAATTATTGAGCGTTTGAGCACAGTTGTGTGAAATGTACATGTGTCAAGTGCATGTGTTCAGTGGGAGATTCTATTTTACCAGGCGGAAGAGGAAGGAGTTGTCTGCTTCACACAATCGAATAAACACACAAATAAATTACAAGTTCTCAAGTTTAACTGTTGTTTTCATCTCGAAATTCATTACCGGTAACAAAGCGACACAAATAGACCTAAATCCAAGTATTTCCACAGAGCCTGGCTCAGCTGACAGAATAACTCTCCATTTGAGAGACCACATAAACTCGTCCACTGACATTGGCACGATGCCAACCGAGACAATATCAGTGGACGATTTTTGCAAGAAAGGAGAGAAAGTTTAAAATAAGTTTTCAGCCTTTTTATTATAATCTTTGTTGATAATCAATTTGGGTAGTGCAATAGAATAGAAATAATGTTTTCTTAGGCGTGTTCAATGGTTATTTTACGCACGATTAGTGTTGGAAAGTTTATAAACTTCAGAGCGCGGGCCTCCCTATGCCCTAAAATATAAACTTTCACACACTAACCTTGCGTAAAATAACCATTGAGCACGCCTATGAAAACATTATTTCGTAAATCATACATGGGTAAACGTTCGTTTGTTTGCAGTTTGTTATAAGCTACAGAAGGAGGCATTTTTTGTGGAACCAAGCGTTGATATTTACACATATCCCATAATGAGCAGACTTTAGTAATTATGGCATTGATGGTTCACTACCGTCAATGGAACTTTCACCTTGTTTAAGGTTAAATGATCTGCGTGAACCACCATCCTATTATCTTGTGTAGATTCAAAATGGGGGTGACGATTAGTCATTTGGAAATTTTATATTCTTTCTAATACGTTTTAGTACTGAACGAAAACCTACATGTAAAAGGACAGATTTAAAAATTCAAGGGTTTCGATTTTGAGCCCGATCATCTCCGGTCAATTCTGGGCCTATTCTTCATATGTGAAGCATCTTGAGTATCCATGGCGGTCAGGGACAGCTAAATTTGAGGGTTTTTTTCAACTTTTGTCACATGCATTCAAGTTTTTTCCACGTTTCAGAGGCTTTTGTCGACTGGATTCCACATTTCCACCACAAGCTGATAAAAACGATACTCTTCGACAAATAAATATGACAAACGTGAATCCATAACTAAAATGACCTCGAATTTTCTTCTGAATCGAGAATATAATGGTTCATCCAATCTAGAGTGCAGTCCACAGTAGACCTCTCGTTGCTGGAAATAGACCCTTGATATAGCCCTTCCGTCCTTCTGAGTTGCCAAACCATCCAGAAAACCCCTATAAAAGTATATATTTTCTTCATGGGAATGCTCATACCATTAATTCAGCATACAAGCCAGTTATGCGAATAACCCTGAATACAATTTCTTCCCTGGGAACGTACTCCATATTTTCTGGAAAATCTATTGAAATGACACAAAATACGTCACATTTCGTTCATTTCCTGGAAAAATCTTGACAATCGATTTCAATAAGAGGCGAGATAAAAAAAGCTATTCAAAACATGGGGTCGACCATGCCGTTTTTTGTCACATATTTCATATGTAACATAACCCTATTTTTAAACAACTGAAAAACGTACGAAACTGAGGGTGACAAAGGTTGACTTCGCGGCCGGACTCCCATCCGCTTATGCCATTAGGAAGGAATGGTAGAACCCAGAAGCTTGGTACTATACTACCTGGTTAAGAAAAAGGGGTTCATACTTCATGTAAGAATCACGAGACAATGCATACAATAGCAAAGTCTGGGGACAACACAGGCGCCTCGGAGCACGTTTGAAAGTGGGGGGCTGAACTCTATATCGGCCATGTTAAATGCTGGACTGGTGCTATCTAAGATAGGACTTATAACATTGCAGTCTCAAAAAGTGGGGGGGGCTGTAGCTCCCCCTGCCTCTCCGGTTCCGCGGCCCCTGCAACAATGTGTCTAGACCTGTGCCTTTTCAACGACACAAAGGCAAAGGACAATAGTTCCTACATGAAGTATCGACCGAAAAAGGGAAGGATAATTGTCATGTGGTCAGACCCGGGATCTCTGCTGTATTAACATTTTCGGGGGACCAATATGTCACAAAGGAAACGTCATAAAGTAACGACGTTATAATTGTTCGTTTTATGACGCCACGTCTTCGTTTACCTGTTGGAGCACTAGCGCCGCCTAGTGTGGCTGGCGATCCGCATTCAAAGTGGGGTATATGGTGGGTGAGGTAATTCGAGCGACTTCACGCTGATATATTCTGCATATTCGTACAAGAGAGAGAGAGAGGGGGGGGGGGGTGGTTAAGGTTTAAAGGGAACGTAAACTCTGTGGTAAAACACCGCGGGAATTATACAAGAGTCCCTATAGATTAAAAAAATCGTGATAGAGATTTTTCCCCATTTTTTTTCAATGAATGAGAAAGACGCAAACATAGAAAATACCGTGATTTGGAATTTTTGGTGAGCGCCGCCATGTTTATTTTGGGCATGATTATAAACCAATGGGAAAGCGTAAAATTCAGTTGTACCGACAATCTCCTACGTCATCGGACATTCTCTGCGCTGAGATAATATGGCCGCACATGGTCGTTCTTATGCACCTCTCCGTTCTCCGACTGACATGCAATGTTATAGATTAGTTTTGTTGTAAAATACGGTCTGATTCTGTCAGATATTCTATCATGCCGGGCTGCTCTGCATTTGGCTGTCACAATGTGCCAGGTAATCCCGACATGTCGCACTATAGTATCATCCTCGTTCATGCTTGTGCGCTACGGCCTTGAATACTGCATCTCTGCCAATTGACGCGTTTTTACCACAGGCATTTGAAAAGGGTCAGTATAAGATGGGTATCTCAGTAATATCCTAATTATCCGTGGTAGTTATGTATCTACATATATGGACCCCGCCAACTAAGGTCGCAGACAAGGTACCGCACTGTCCATTACAACCCGAATTTAGATAGAAATTTTCAAGGGAAAAGTCACAGTTCATACTTTGCACATACCTTTTATCCAATAAATGATGTTTGTTGAACATACCTGCTGCATTGATTTTAATTATTTACTGCAACAAAAAGATGTATTTCATGTAACTCGATAAATATGGTTGAAACAATTTTCTTAACAACGTTAACCGAACATGAGGAGATACACGGCATTTGATAGGCCAATATCGCTGTCTCTGTCAGCTCTCTGATCAGTGAAATGCCGTCTCTCTGAAGTCAAGATTTCCGCATTCCATGGAATTTGTGATGACCGTAGCAACCAGTGCATTGACCAATCAAACGACTCGTACTTGTTACGTTTCGGAAAACGTTGTTAAGAGAATTTCAAACAAGATGGCGAGTGATTTACCTTCACTCCGTGTTAGAAGAATGGGGTATATATAACATTATGACAATAGTGAGCATATAAAGTTTTATTTGTTACTACACCGACACAAAGGTCAATTGTGATTCATTTATTAACGAATAACTAACTATGGGCCAGAGATCATCCATCCATACTGACTCCATGTTACTAGTATATGGGGTATATATAACAGCATGAGAAGGGCGAGTACACTACACATACATATCATTTTAATCATTACAAAGACAAATTGGTGACTGATGACAACCCATCCATTACTGACCCTTATCAAATGCCTGTGGTTTTTACCTCCAGAGACAGACGAACTAGTGTACGCTGACGTCACAATTCTTCAAACATGGTGGCCTCTATGTTGTTCCATTCTAGCGATGTTAAATCGTTTAGTACTGATAAAAATATCTGATACGCGATTTGGATTCTATGAGGAAAAAGCTTTAACTGGTCACGCACGTTCACCAGAGTTTACGTTCCCTTTAACTTAGCGACGATCAAACAAAATTCTAAGTATTCCAACAAAAACAAGTCAACAACTCAGCAATCTAAACATAATGAACACAACACACCAAAAACATACACATATATTAAAACTTATGTAATAAATCCATTTCTCTCAAATAACCAAACACACAGTCCTCCCTCACTCGATAAAAAGAATCTCTTGCAATCTTAAAATCTATGCAATTCCCATCGAGGAACATAAAGAAACGAAATTAATTATAAACTTCTTGGAATACCAGCGCTTTCTTTTACCCCGAACCTCATCAAAATCGAGATTTTTGTTCGTATCACATAATAGTATCCGAATCAGGTTCACTCACAAGTGTCCGCTTGAATATTGCCAGATATTTACCCAAACTATTTCACTGTTTAATACCAATACGGAGCTAAGTTAATGAGAAACGCCTGTGGCTCCATAACTCGGGAGCTTGACAAATATAATTGCATAATCACACCTTATTGGAAATTGACGATTTTAATCGGTGTGCGAAAATTTAATATTGAGCTCACTGAAGGGAAAATATATTTAATATTTTCAAGCGCGACATATCGCCTTGGACATGGTGGATCGTCATACAGATATATTCTAACTCAGCAAACTTGTCTTTTTTTAATGACACCAAGCGCACAGTTAAAAATCTGATATCTATGGAAGCCGGATGCCGCCATCTCGCGTTTTCACATTTTTGCAACTATAATTGTAACGCGAAAGCGCGAAAACGCGAAAACACGAAAGACCGACGCGAAAACGCGATGCGAAGACAGGAAAACATTTTCGCGTTTTCGCATCGGGTTTTCGCGTCTTCGCATTCTCGTATTTTCGCGTTTTCGCGTTTTTTGTATTGTCGCGTTTTCGCATTTTCGCGTTTTCGCGGCTTCGCGTTTCATATAGCTGCATAAATTTTCATAACAGTTCATTGGGACTGTTTCGCCAGTCAATAAGACCCTTAACATGGGCAATGAGTGAGGATACATATCAAAACCTATTTACAACCATGGTAAAACAAACTGTTTTCAAGAATTTTGCATTCCCCAACGAAAATGAGATATAAAAATACCATTTGGGACAAAGCTAGTCACACATAGTTATAGCTGTAGATACAAATATAATATATATACGCGCTGGAAAAACAAAGGTCAGGAAATTCCCTGAACACGAGTTTGTATTCACAAAAATCGGTATCATATTATATAAATTTTCATAATACTGCCATAATCTCCATAACCTCGCTTCTATTGCAAATTATACCACCATCATCAGATTTCAGTCTAGTTATTTACATTTCCTTGAAAATCTCGCTCTTTTCTAAATTGAGGAATTCTGTCTCCTGAACGTTCACTTGTATCCGTCCCCTACTCCCCTAACTTTCTTTGCAAATCTTCCATGTTTTCATTGTTCCTTGGATTTTCCCTCGAAAATGTTTCGTGTCTTCGCATCGCGTTTTCGCGTCTTCGCATCGTGTTTCCGCGTTGGGTTTTCGTGTTTTTTCTCGTTTTCCCATTTTCGTGTTTTCGCGTCGGGTTTTCGCGTTTTCGTGTTACTATAAAAGATGCGAAAATGCGAAGACGCGAGATGGCTGCATCCGGCTTCCATTGATATCCCCCTGATCTGAATTGTGTACACATATTTTCATAGCCACGTTTCAACGAGCAGTCGTTCTATATCTGTCTTCTGAGAAATATATCTTTGCCGTGCATGGGTCATGTAGTAGTTTATGAGCGGTACAAAACACGGCGTTGCGGGGAAACAAAACCCCACACTTGATCGATCCGATATGCGTAGTAGACTAGACGGAGTGGCACTTGTCTTTAGACCACGGAGAACGACACACAGGTAAGGTTACTGTTCAGATCTAGTGTCGAATGGGTTGTAATACTGTATTGACTGTCTGCCCATAAGGTATACTCCTATTTAATATTACATATAACATATTTCTCTTATTTTTTTATTTTTTTTAAATATATGAAGTTAAGAGATAAAGTGACGTAGCGAGTTAAGCATTTTTTTAAATTTCGTGTATCACAGTGTGTATGTGTGAGGAATATGTGATCGGTACAGAGCAAGTATTTACTTCCATTCTGTTATTCGATGTTAACCATTATTGCGGTCCGTGAGGGTTTTATCTCGAAACCGCATAATTTGTGATATTTAATTTTTAATAAAATGCACAGAGCTGGATAAACGGGTACATTAACGACATTTGGCCGGGGACACACAAGTTACTACTCTCTGTGCTCTTTCCGCGAAATAGGTCACCTGGTCTACGCACATTTCGGGAGCAAATTACACTGAAGCGAAGGCTTATTTCATACTTTGACATCATGGCAACACAAGCCAAGATTAGAGGAGTTATCTCCCCTCTTCCATTTTAAACCACATTTTCGATTCGAGACGGAGAAATTCACCACTTAAATTACCCTGACGTAAAAATCAATTTGACCTCACTGATTTTGTTTTTTTTCAATTAGATTAATTATCCGTATTTAAGACAGATAGTTTATGCCAAGAACGGTACATAATGACGGCAGATTCAATACAACTTTAAAAACAAGATATATGACACTGTTTGCTAATTGCTGTTGTTGTTATTATAACGAAATAGGCAAAGAAGACATTTTGGTACTAACTTTGATAATGCTACTTAAATTCGTACTTGACATGACTGTTATTACCGTTCGATTTGTCGCAAATCTTTATAAGTATGTCATACCCAGTGTATACAAGTTCTGTACGTGATGTTACACCATAAAGATGATACGACACTTGAGATGGATGCGCGTGTGTTATGAACATTTTCTTTGGAACACGGAGTGCGCCAACAGATTGTGAACAACTTTGGTGAACTTTGAACAACTTTGGTTAACTTTGAACAACTTTGGTGAACTTTGAACAACTTTGGTTAACTTTGAACAACTTTGGTGAACTTTAAACAACGTTGGTGAACTTTGAACAGCTTGAAACAACTTTGGGGAGCTGTGAGCGAGTTTGAGATAAACTTTGAAAAACTTTTACAAACTTTGAAAAACTTTAGCAAACTTTGAAAAACTTTAGCAAACTTTGAAAAACTTTGACAAACTTTGAAAATGTTTAACTGAGACTTCATGTTGACCCAGGAGGGTCAAATTCTCTAAAGGAGAGATGTGTTAAGAGGCTTGAACGTGTAAATTGTATTATTTAATAGCTGTTAAAGGGAACGCTCATAATTTGTATTCAAGAGTACGTTGCTTGGTGGGAAGGATCGGTTTCATTAATGTGACTCCGCTAACTTGTCGAAGTGTGTTAGTCAGTGGAAAGAAATTGGTAGAATGATTAAAATCAATATCAAGGGATAGAAAACGGTGAACATTTGTGATTTATAAGTGATGGGAAAAGAGAGAAACAGTGTGAAATAAATACTTGATAATTCTGGTCACGTCTTTAGCAAAGATATCATTTAAGTTGAGAGTAGGGACAGAAGATCAATGTTTTGGGTCGGTTGAGACGGCACAATGTTATTGATTATTTGGAAAACAAGTTGGACTTTTGTAAAAGCTCGAGATGAGCGAGAAAATTTGGCGGCAGTATAGCGGGAAAACGCAGCGGAAAGATTTATATTTAGTAACATTTCGAGCTTTTCTTCGCTCGGAATGCAAATTAGGTATTGATCCAACTTGAGGGCAAACTTGTATAAAAGGGGCCGCACTTTGAGATCGTTACGAATCACTTCGTCACATTCTCAAGAAGTACGGACGGTTTGTGCTGGAATCTGAGGAAAAAAGCCCGGAGTTTTTAGCCCTGAAATTCGATGTTGGATATTACAAAAAGGTTGCTGGTTATTAACAGAGGTGCAAGTTTGGAAAAAGACGGACTGGGAATAGGAGATGTAAGTAGATTTTTAGCTTTAGTTATGTTAGTTAGGTTATAGAAACTGATGTGTGGTTTGTTGGGAATATGTGTTCCTGTTCTCGGTGTATTTTAACCACCGGAGGGAAATGTTTTATGAACGTTAAAACCGTTCATTCAAATCGTAAGTTGTGGATTATTAGTACTTGTACGTGTGTGATAAAACCCGATTTACTTGGTTTTATTTGCAAAGCCCACATCCTTTGGGGCCCGACTCAAACTGTTCCGCACCGGAGGTGTTGCCGGATTTAGGCTCATGTGAAACAGAGAGAATATTAAACACGGAAAAGGAAACGGAGAGTATACCGATAGCCAGTCCTGATTCGGGAAGCTGTCGGGAGCAAATTGCGGAACCTACCGCTGCAGTGACGGAATTTCCACAACGAACTTGGGATTCACTCATTGAATTTGCCAATACTGCGTTGGCACATACACTTGACACCCAACAAGCTACCACAGACGTTCAGGCTAGAGCTGATGCGTAAAAATTGATATGTCCCTTAAGGGAATGCAATGTTAATAGAAAATGGATGTTTATTGTATTTGGATTAATTGGCCACGAGCCGTTTATTGCTAAGGCAGGGTTCACACAAGGTGGGCCTAGCCTCAATGTATTGTCTAGGGAATTGTGAATAAATTCTTTATTATTGTGTTTTAAAAAAACTGGTTGTGGATTGAGTTCTTTTAGTTAGAATATAGCAAACAAAAGCCGAAAACCCCTGGGTACCTTTCCCGGACCTGTGGTGAATATTTCCTCCGGCTCGGCCAGGATTAAGACTCCCCATTTTAGTTTAGAGAATCCTTGTAAGGACGCTCCACTTCACGCCCAATATATTTTTGCTTTTTCAATCCTTCCGGCCGGATCCTTTTCCAAACTATGTATCTCGGTAAACTTTCATATTCTCTAAACTAAAATGGGGAGTCTTAATCCTGGCCGAGCCGGAGGAAAAATTATGAGCGTTCCCTTTAACAGCTATTAAATAATACAATTTACACGTTCAAGCCTCTTAACACACCTCTCCTTTAGAGAATTTGACCCTCCTGGGTCAACATGAAGTCTCAGTTAAACATTTTCAAAGTTTGTCAAAGTTTTTCAAAGTTTGCTAAAGTTTTTCAAAGTTTGCTAAAGTTTTTCAAAGTTTGTAAAAGTTTTTCAAAGTTTATCTCAAACTCGCTCACAGCTCCCCAAAGTTGTTTCAAGCTGTTCAAAGTTCACCAACGTTGTTTAAAGTTCACCAAAGTTGTTCAAAGTTAACCAAAGTTGTTCAAAGTTCACCAAAGTTGTTCAAAGTTAACCAAAGTTGTTCAAAGTTCACCAAAGTTGTTCACAATCTGTTGGCGCACTCCGTGTTCCAAAGAAAATGTTCATAACACACGCGCACAACACTGTTCTACAAGTTCCCTCTATGGATGCATGTTTACACAACAAGTGGTTGTAAAAAAAATCTAATCTTGTCACATAATCTACCTCGCCTTCTGAACCGACATGTCCCCATGTCGGACTTCAATTTAATTTAACTGCCACAAATTTTAAGAGAGGCATTCACCTGGCAGTACCTTCTGTACCCTAACCAGGGATTAGGTTAGATCGATCTCCTGTTATAGATGAAGGAGGACAGTAGGGCTATATGATAACTATTTCTCAATTTCAAAATAGTAAATGGAAAAGGTATACAACCATTGTTTTGATTATCCGTAAACATACTTCCATGAGTTATTTATATGTCATTCTGGAACCACTAGTAAAAGTTCATTGCTATAACACTGTTGTCGTTGGTGTTAGCGTTGAAAACTTGGCACACGTTGTTGTTCTCCTGAATGGTTCCGGTCAAGGTCAAATCTTAATGACCTTTTTTACGTTTCTGTTGTTATTAGTCCACATCGATTTGAAACATTTAGCTCATCTTCAATTTTGGAGGTGGATGATGACGATTATGACGAACAATTCCAAGTTCAAATAAGTAATGTAATAGAACCACTTGTGGTAATTTTTTACCAATACCAATATTTTTATAGACATAGAAGGAATGGTAGACTCTAATAGTCTTAAAAAGTAGTTCTCAATTCGTGTAGCTAGTTGTAGAATAATTACTATTCCGTTTGTTCTATATTATAATATACAAGTTACATAAGTAATCTTAACTTCATGCAGATGTGTATATCTCACATACTATTCCAAGTTTCTATTAATATTCAATATATAATCTTAAAATTATAAAATCGCTCTCCATGCAAGTTGTAATACAGGGCGGAGGGAAGGTGTATTCACATGGGAACGCCCTGTGTGTATACTTCCGTCCTCTGGGTAACCTCCAGAAAGCAAGGAATGGTTAACTTCCTTTTCATTCAACTAGTATGCGACCATAATGCATACCAGCTGAATGCTGTAGCTTATTATCTTTCAACTATTATATTTAACTAAGATTTAATTTTGCATTGTTTCGAATTTGGATCAGAAACTTCTGGGAAAATGGCCGAAACTGAAACACCACGTAACTGTCTTTCCTTAGTCCGCAGACTTTCGGCTCGGGGCTGCAGAAGTTTAGAGAAGGATTCTCCAGTATAAAGTGTTTGGCAGACACAGCATGACCATATTGGTAACATTTTTTTAAAGCAATTTTGGTGTATGAGTTTAAAACAACAAGGCAAAAACTGGCAAGATTGAAATTGCCCTGTAAATTTTGAAAATTTGCTAATGTCTTGATGGCATATTGCACATGGAGGTATGGTATTATGAAAAGACCAAAAACGAGTATTCCGTCTCGTGTAGTTTCGGAAATGCTGAAACAAATTACGTTTAATGTATGTGCCTTTTAATTTTGGATGGTTAGGAGTTGCCAATTCCATAATTTTATTAATATTTAGACCATATTTGTCAGCAAGATGGACCAAGGCCATGTCTACCCACCGATTCTCGGTGCCCCAGCCATTAAGAAGAAATATTAATAGTTCTGCATGTTCTTTTGACTGTGCGATATATTGAATTATAAAGCACGCTAATTTCGCACTCAAAAGATAATGTGCGATTATTTTTATTGGAGATGTATCTACGAAAAGTAGATAATCTAACGCAACATCTTCCTGTCCTCCTATATAGCACAATGCTGCTGCGTATATAGTTTTTGTTTCTTCATTTTCTAGCAAATTCATGCTTCTCAGAGGAGGTAAGCTGAGTTCATCAAAGCGACTCATTGCTTCAAAATATTTCGAATTTTGACAAAGCTCAGCCTGGTCTAAGTCCTCCAATCCGCATAAAAAGCTCATGATGTTCGTCTTCAATCTGAAACATTAGGGGAAGATTGTTTGAAATGCTTATCATGTCTGGTATTCAAGTTCGACTTATCATATTTAAACGTCAATTCTTCACTATCAAAAGCTCTTAAAGGATAATAAATATCCTGGGTGCACCTTTCACATATATAATGATGTGCTGTGTTTTGAACACAATTTAAATGGTATAATGTTTGGCAACATAATGTCACTGCACATTTTGCATCTTTTCCTCTAATGAATGTACTTTTGATAATGGGAATCCAACAACTCATGCACCTATTATCCTTACTTTCTCGGCTATTCCAAAAGTCATCTATTTCGTACTGGAAATTTGCAATATAATAATTAATTGACTGTATATCTGAAAGGCCAATTACGAAAAGTTCTTGCCCTTGATATACAAAATCGTTTTCATCCAACGATAGGAGTTTTCCTAATTTTCTTAATAAGGCTTGACAAAATAGGTGAGTGGACCCAAAAGTTTGGGCAAATGTGTCAAACATATTGGCAATATTTGCGAATCTTAGATGTTTGTGAATAATGTGCTCGAACAAGTGTTGCGCTCCTAAAGAGAAAGCTACTTCAAAAATATCTTCCCATTTATGGTTTACAACCCAAGCATGGGGTCCAATGGGTGGCTGTAAAAACAGTTTACAGTCATCCCATACCCTTGGGGATACTTTTCTTCGGTCATCGGCGCTTTCTGTTGACATTTTAGTAAACTTACTGATTTTGGTTTTCCAAGACAGGGGTTGTCTGTAAAAGGTAAAATATATAAAATATATATATTATCTATAATCTTCCTGGACGAAATCTTCCTGGAAATGGGGGTAGGGATACTAATTGTACATCATCTCGACGTGTTAATAACATGGGATGAAAGAAAATAAAGTCAGCCACGTCTTGTAGGCGTGGTTCAACCAGAATTCCTCGTTCAAATTTAATATTTATTTTACAATTAGGACAATTTCTTAGCGTAATTGGCTGACTTTCTTGTCGAAATTTATGATAACACGTCAGATGAGTAAGAACAGCACAGCACGGTGTTGGCTGTACCAATTGCTTTGAACCCCGAACATGAGATTTATATGGGATAATCTTTTGACACAGGGCACACTTTCTTGTCTGCTTTTTCTTATATGGTGCCCAAAAGTAATTATGTTCGAAATCGAAATCAATAATAAAAAAGTCTAAAAATATCCACCCAGTAGTGGTTAAAACAAACGGAAGGTCCCCTGTAAGATTGAAATCATCATGTTCCAGCGATAATTTATGGCACAACCACTTCTCAAGAATTTGAAGGTATTCATGATTTCTAGGATAATAACTTTTCAAAGCCAAATAAATTCTGGTAAAGGTGTAAGAGTTAATTCTTTTATCTAAAACATAATAAACTAAATTCCTGGCCTCCAAGTAAACAGCAACCTTTAAAATGTTTCTCCAGTCATGACGATTCATGATTCGGGGTCTATCCCCTTTTGAAAGATAATCTATGCAATCCATTAAAACATCAAATGGTACTTTGGACCGATCTAGAATAGATTTGAATTCTATCGGTTCTGGTATCGGGAGAAGTATGTCTTCTCCACTAGTCGAACATGCATGGAAAGAGGGGTGATTTCTATATTTTATCATATTTGCAACTAATTCACTCTGTGAGGCCAACCTAGAGGCGTTCACTTCAATTTCTATATATTTGTTAGACGACATCGTTTCCACTCACTTTTTTTTTTTAAATTTTAAATGCGCCCAAAAGTTCTACCTCCGGGGGGGGTTCAAGTTTCTATCCGAGATCTGTGTTTCTGGAAGGAAAACGAAAACATACATATATGGATTAGTCAACAATTTATACACTTTCTTGTCTGATTTTGGAACTAGGAGTTCCTGAAGAATGAATTCCAGGAAAGTCCTCTACAATCAGTTCGACACGGGTATATAACCCAGTGGCACCAAATAACAGATTTGCATGGCAATCAGGAGACGTGGTAATCTTTTGAGTCCGAGTAAACATTCCCATTGGAATGTGGATAATAGAGGGCAGCCGATAACGATAGGGAGACTGATTCACCTGAAAGATGGTATCTTGCCAGTCAACTCGTAAGTGAGCGGTGTAACAAGTAATGATGTAATCCTGGATAATAACATTTGGTGAAGCGATAGTTCCGTCAGGTGGAGGGCCCTGAAAATCGAAGAGTTTTAGAACAACATAGCCTGATGTACTAGTAAGTTCGAGAAGGACTTCAGTTCGAATGGGCGTGTAATTTCTAGTGAAAAATCGCATAGGCGAATTCCAATATGAACTCTTCTTGCAAAGTTTATAGATAAATTTAGCGATCTTAAGGATGATTAGCAAGGAAATGATCATCAGTAAGCAAATCCATAATGTTTTTGGAATTTCAATATTGGCTGAGGTGTCTAACACGGTGGGCTGATTGGCCGGTAATAATGGTCTAATAATCTCTGCATCCGCCTTTTCAGTGGCCAAGGTACCTATCATTAATTTTGAAAATGCATTGTGTTTACATGCTAGTATCGTTACAATAATAATAAGAATAGCAGAGATTCCGAAAGCTGTTGAACCCATGTAATTCCACTTGGTAAATGAAGACGTATGTCCCAGCGCGCTTGGATTAAGCAACCGTTTATCTAAGACACTATAATAAGGTTCGTCCCCATCCTTGATTGTTTGAACTAACTTGTTCATGTCAATGGTCATTTCCTCGTTTGATTGAACAATCCCAGTTTGATCAACCCGTTTAATGTTAATACTGGGTAAATTCTCAATTTCAGGAGTATCTTTAAGAATAGTTGCTCCTTTGAAATTCACAAGTTGACTATGGTTATACCATGCGAAGAGGTAAAGTAGGTTTACAGTATTCTCATATACAATGCTGCTTTGACTGGAGAGTTGACATTTGTTTAATGTGGCTGGCAAATAGAATTCGGATGTTTGAATACTACAATCACAAGGAAGTTCGAATTTTCCGAAAGATTGTGCCGGCACGGTTTTTGGTGCATCTCTTCCACACATCATTATCCATTCTCTTTCTTCTTGTGTAATAGAGAAATAAGTTCCTTTATCCAACGAGATCATAATGGGTTTATGATCGACATTTTCAATGTAGGTTACGTCACATAATTTATGGGCTACTTCCGGCTGATCGAAGAACAAGGCTGCTGTGCAAGTTAGAGTTTGTATACTTCGAATAGGCAAAACTTGAGAACAGAATTGAATCCCACTTCCCTTACAATTCCTATATTCATCTGATGTCATCTCTACGAAATACTGGTTATCCTTGGAGATTGCAATACAGGGTGTATCAAAAAAAACGGAGTCGTAGTACGATGACATATTTTTCATTGAGCAAAGGAGAAATCTATTTTTTTGTTGATTTGTCATCAAGACCGACCCCTTGGGACTGACCAGCTGAACAATTCAATGAGCTGCGATCAAGCATGTTAGAACAATAGCTATTCTTCAACTATGAGTGAAAAGTGACTTGCGCCAGATTTGGTTTACATCATTCGTCTGCCCTTGTACTGGAAAATGACAATCACTTGCAGCAAAGTGTGCTCGATTGAGGTTGTCTTACATTACAAGGGTTGGATTACCCTTCCTTGTCGGTGAACAGTGAAGTGCCACATACCAAAAAGATAACTTCCATGACACAGTCTACGATAGGCCATTCTCTGTCTCAGTACTGATCACAGACCAGTTTGGTACACATGTACATGATGGTGCAACCGCAATTTACACCAGAACAGAGGGCATTCTTGGTAAGCGAGTACCATCGTGGAAACAACAGCACTTCAAGGGCCCGACGTATGTTTCGGCAGCAATATCCGAACCATCGATGTCCATCAGATAGCACCATTTGGCGAAACGTGCAGAAGTACAGAGCAACTGGAACCAGCACGAATCTGAACAGAGGGCACTCTGGGCGACGTCGCACAGGTCGATCTGCGGCTAACATTGCAGCTGTCCAGGCAGTTCTTAATGCACAAGGTGGGCAGAGAGTGAGTGCTCGCCGCAATGGGGTTGACCTACCATCCGCAACATTTAATCGCATCACACGTGTTGACCTTCGATACTATCCTTACCAGATGAAAATCCGACACCAGCTGCAGCCCATGGACAATCAAAGACGTACGCAATTCTGCCAGTGGCTCTTGGCAAGACCCTTAAGATTTCTTGAGGACCTTGTAATTGGCGATGAAGCTGGCTTCGCCATGAATGGTGCTGTGTGCACCCATAACATCCTTCAGTATTCCCCGAAGGGTAACCGTCCGGCGAACTTTACCTATAACCGAAATGTGGCAAGGAATAAGGTGACGGTGTGGATTGGGCTCTGTGGCAGCGGTTCCATTGTTGGACCATTCTTCTTCCGGCAAGCAGTGAACGGTCAACGTTACTTACAGATGATCAACAACCAAGTTGTCCCGCACCTCACTGCAAACTTCCCGCGTTTTCCTCAACTACGGAATGGTCATTTTCGGCGTGTTTGGTGGGCTCAAGATGGAGCTCCATGTCACCGCCTCAGGGCTGTCACACAGCGTCTTGCAGAGCTGTTCGGAAATCGCGTCATCGCATTGAATCATCAAGTCGAATGGCCACCCCGATCACCTGACCTCACTCCTTTGGATTATTTCATGTGGGGTTACCTAAAGTCCAGGGTGTACATCACGCCTCCAGCAGATCTCAATGACCTGGAACAGCGCATCATAACAGAAGTTGACAACCTGAGGCAGAACCAGGCACTTATCAGACGGGCCGTGGCGGCAATGAATGAACGTGCGCGTAACTGCATCCAGAGAAATGGAGGACACGTTGAAGATTGAGATTCAATTGTCTGTTAAAAAGACATTTGAATTGTACACCTTTTTGTTAAATTCAGAGTTAAAAGACATTTTAATTGTACACCGTTTTGTTTTCAAAATGTCAATGAATTCAGAGTGGATAAAAGGCATTTCATTTGTACACCGTATTTCTTTTCTTTCAAGGGCAGACGAATGATGTAAACCAAATCTGGCGCAAGTCACTTTTCACTCATAGTTGAAGAATAGCTATTGTTCTAACATGCTTGATCACAGCTCATTGAATTGTTCAGCTGGTCAGTCCCAAAGGGTCGGTCTTGATGACAAATCAACAAAAAAATAGATTTCTCCTTTGCTCAATGAAAAATATGTCATCGTACTACGACTCCGTTTTTTTTGATACACCCTGTATAGTGATGATCAAATGAAACTCTAATGTTGACAATGCTCGTCAACAATTCAACATCAATCTAAAAGCGATAAACACAGCACATTAAAGAACTTGTACATACATTTTAATGTCAAATATGCTACATGTAGTCAACAATCCAACTTCAATATAAAAGTGTTCAACATGGCATGTTAAAGAACTGGGTAACATACTTTAAAATTTATTTGACAAGCTAATTTCTCTCGAATTGACCAAAAATCAAGACAACCAACTAAAAAGATCTAAACTACATGAACTAGATGCTCAGTAAATGGAATCTCTTACAACCAAAATCTATACGGTTTATCAAAATATATCTAACTCTTGAGTTTCTCATGACATATACCATAGTTGCAGGTGTACTGTGCAGAGATATACAGTTGCATCTTCTTCAGCCAGGCCATTCTCCAGAGACATATTGTCTTGTCAACAAGAAATTGTTCTGGTGTTTGATGACTGCAGACTGTTTATGGTGACATACCAGGGGGCTAAAATTACATATATATCTGTCTTCTTGTGACAAAATTTATCGACAAACATCAATCGCATCTATTACTCTAGTCATCTTATTTTAAAATGACATCAAACTTGTTTAATGTTGCCATATTGATGGACATACACCAAATTGTAAGAGAGATGCCCTATTCATGGACAAACATCCATTTCAATACGAGTTGCCAAATTGATGGACATACATTAAACTTGATGGAAGTTGCCATATTGATCGACATACATAAAACCCAATGACAGTTGCCATATTGATGGACAAACATCCATTTCAATAAGATTGGCCATATTGATGAAGATACATCAAACTTGATGGGAGTTGCCATATTGATGGACATGCATAAAATCCAATGACAGTTGCCATATTGATGGACAAACATCCATTTCAACAAGAGTTGCCTTATTGTTGGACATCGTCAAACTTGATGAGAGTTGCCATAATGATGGATAAACGTCACTCAATGAGACCTATCACTGTATGAAATAAATACTGTTCAAATCCTGCAACCAGTTAGGTCTCTTCCAGAAGAAAGAAGGAGTGAGTGAGTGAATCCAGAAGAAAGAAATTGAGACCGGAAGGTGTGTGGTGGCTTAATTTCATTTTCATAAAATGGGGAGATAAGTGAAAATGAATTAAATTTCAATCAGTGCTGTTTAAAATTTTAAAATGCCTTCCTCATGTCAATTTTTCTGGGACAAAGTCCTCTTAGTATTTGTCCATACCACAAAGAAACAGCATGGTAATGTCACTTATAAACATGTTGATGATTACTGTTACATCATTTAACTGTCTAACATTGCCATTGTGATACTGTCGTATGGTTGTTAGTGTACTTGACCCTGACAGTGGTGCCATCTGGTAGCCATGGGCTCATACTCATACACATTGGACACTTCATTCTTATACAGGATTACAAATTCAAGAGGGTGTGTAAAAGTGTCTGCAGGTGGGATCTGTACCCTTAAAATGATGTGTAATTAAATTTGACTAATTGGTTCCCTTTTTACCCCTCGGCCAACTTTGGCCTAGGGGTATTGTCGTCATCATGTACGGCTGTCCATACGTCCGTACGTCCGTTACCGCGATATCTACAGAACCATTTCATGCATGGCAACCAAACTTGTTACATCTATTTATCTTCACGTAAATCAGAAGCCTATCGAAAATGAGTCATCTCGGACAATATTTTGCAGAGTTATGCCCCTTTTTACAAATAAAAATCCATTTATGATTTGTTGTTGTGATAATTTCAGAACCGTTCCATATAATAATAATAATAATAATAATAATAATAATAATAAACTTTATTTATAGAGGGTTTACAATCCAAAGATAACCTGGTTAGCCGAGGCTAATCTACCCCAGGGCCCTCTGTATGTGCAGAGGTATAACAGTGCATATGTACAAAAGTGATAAAATACAGATAAGAATAGGTAGTTTGGTAGATAATAACGATATATAAAAAATAAACATATATATATATATAAGATCCAGGGGGATTACATCTAAAACCACACCAGACTAGAAGTGGGTAAAATATCTTTTGATGTAATTTGTTTTAAAAGTATTTACAGTTGGGGATCTGCGGATATTTTCATCAAGTTGATTAAAAACTATTGCACCATTGTGCCTTAGAGCTCTTGACGTAGCAGTTAATCTTGCCCTAGGTACATACAGTGAATCTTTTTGACTACTAAGCCGTGTCCGTCTTGTTGAAACATCTTTAACTTTTTTGAACATTTCTGTTATGTACACAGGGGTCAAATTGTTCAGTGCCTTGAACACAAGGCCTGCAGTTCTATATCTGACTCTCTCCTGTATTCTCATTACCCGGCAAGTATTGAAGAGTGGTGCAGATGGCGTTCTTCTTGGTGCATCCATTATCAGCCTGAGGGCCAGTTTCTGTAGTAGAAGGATGCGGCCAACATGACATGAATTTCCCCATATTGTACTACAGTAATCCAGATGAGGTTCTATAAATGATCTGTAAAACATAATTCGCGTTTGGCAAGGTAAAAATCGTCTAATTCTACGTAGTAGGGCAATATTTCTGCTGATTTTTCCTGCAACATTATTCACATGGTCTTTCCAGTTGAGGTTCTGGTCGATAATAACACCCAAGAGTTTATCCCGAGTCAACATATTTAAGAATGGTGTTATCGTATTCAACATGTAAGCTTTTCTTCAATAACTTGCTGAGTTTTTGCTCGGTGTAATTAGCATTACTTTCGTTTTTTCGGCGTTGATAACCATTCTGTTGTCTCTACACCACAGTCCAACATTTTCCACTGAACAGTTCATTTTGGTTTCCAATCGATCAAGTTCTGTGTCACTAGCACATATGGTGGTGTCGTCGGCAAACATATCAACGTCAGAGTTATTATTTAGGGGCAGGTCATATACAACATCCTAACGTGATACAGTTGTTTCTCTTGACCTGAACTAGATGCCTATCGAAAATGAGTCGTGTCAGAAAGTATTTTGCAGAGTTATGCCCCTTGTCTAATAAAATCCACTAATTCCTATGTTAAGTTTGCATATAATTTCTATATCATGTTTGTACATGTATACTATCACATTTATTTATTGATTGGATGACTGATTTATTGATTTATTCTCTTACACAATGCGAAGAATGCCTGCAAATCTGTTTTGAAAATGACACTAGATGCCTATCGAAAATGAGTCGTGTCAGAAAGTATTTTGCAGAGTTATGCCCTTGTCTAACAAAATCCACTAATTCCTATGTTAAGTTTGCATATTATTTCTATATCATGTTAGTATACTATCACATTTATTTATTGATTGGATGACTGATTTATTCTCTTAGACAATGCGAAGAATGCTTGCAAATCTGTTTTGAAAATGACATACATGTGCCATTTAGTATACATGTACTGTATTTATCTAGCCATGTGTACTGTTGTTTTGGTGAGACATCGATACAGCTCTTTCAATTTATTCCAGAAACAAATTAATTTAAGGGGAGGAAAACTTTTTTTTTTTTCAAAGAAAGTACACTTACAATACCAGGGGTAAATATTTCTTCCCACAAGCCAATCAATTGGTAGAGACACCCTTACATTATAATAGCTGGGGTTCAGAGCCGAGGGGTTTCGATAGCGCAGCTTCATGTTTGTAAGGCTTCCACAAGTTTATCAAAGAAATCTTCCTCTGTACAGTTCCTGTAATCTAAATATGTGACACAGTTAATAATTCTGTTGATATCACGGGGTAATTTATCAAAGTCAATGTCCTCCATCAATACTGGAACCAGAAGCTGGCGACCAGTGTGCACACTCTCCAAGTAAGCCATGTTGAATTCATACACACACCATTCACTCTGGAAGTAGGTCTCAGTGAGGAGGGCTACAGTTTTCCCACTTCCATGAATAGCTCTGTAAATGTTATGGGCTATAGGAGTGCCAGGAATAAAGTCTCGAGTATGGAGACAGAGGGTCATACCACGCTGTTGTTCTAGTATGGGATAGACCTTATCCATGATGAAACGATGACTGCTATCCTCGTATGACATAAACCCATCATAGGTGGCACCAGGAGTCTCTCCATCATCCTCTATTAGAGGTTCATATAGCTTTAGACGCAGGGCTAACTTGTTCTTGTAAAACCTCACCTGCCATCGATGGCGATGGCAGAAAAGTGCCGCTAAAATTATTGCAATAAGTCCAACGAATGACACTGCAGAGACAATAAGGATGGTACTGGATATACATTGTAAATCAAGTCTCTTGATGATTTTCTCTACATCAACAAGACTTGTATTCCTTCCACCAGGTAGAGTACAGGAGTACCTATCCATCTGTAGGAAATACTCCCTCCTCTTGTGAAACCATTTAAGAAAATCCTGGTTCTCACAAGAACATTGTAACTGATTCCCCAACAAGTTTACTCTGATTTTCCCATTCCGTATTACCAGATCTAATTCTGAACGTGCAAAACTGCCAAGGGAAGTTACTCTGTTGTTTCCGAGATCAAGCAGGGTCAAGTTTGTCATGTGACTAATGGTAACATTCCAGTCATTGAGATAGTTATTTTTAAAAAGCAGTGTTTCCAGATTTATTTGTTGATTGAACATCAACCGTGGGATTGTTTTTATATAGTTTCTGCTTAGGTCAAGATGCTTAAGCTGTTTTAACCGAGAAAAGGTCAGACCCTCCATGTCCATGGATAATGGATGGGAGAGATTGTTATTACCAAACTCTAGGATCTCCAAGCTTGGCATGTCTTGAAAAAACTGTTGGGTGAGATAATCACATTTAATATCTGAGATGTTGACATACTTCAGTTTATGTAAACCAAACCAAGGGCCAGATAACTTCCTAAACCTATTTCCAGATACATCCATGTATTTTAGATTGTTTTCTGTGAAGTTTATAGCTACAGCTTCACCTGCTAAGCGAGAATATTGCATGTACAAATATTGAAAGTTTTTAGGCAATTCGTTTATAATAAGGGTTTTTTTAATCTTGTTAGTAGAGTGTTTTTGTCTAAACATGCTTATTGCTGAGTGAAAATTGCCAAAAAAGTGGTTTTGAAGCCTTGATGATGAGTTATATTGATGTATGAAGTTGTTAACAGTGTTAGCGCCAGAGCTCTTTGTCCCTAGGCTGTATACATCCTGACTACCTTCCACTCCCTGGTAGCTTCCATCGAAACTACGTAGGTTTTTCATGAGGGGTAGTTTCATCAGCCAGTACTGCTTCCCTCCAACGATATAATTCTCTGCAATATTGAGGTTTTGTAGAGAAGATGGCAGGTATTGAAGGAAACTTTCCCCAATATGTGATATGCCAATGTTAGCTAAGATGAGGTCTGTCAAACTGGTGTTAATGAGAGATGCAAATGTTTTCCCAGGAAGCCCATACTCATGTCCATGGTGTTGAATATGAACTAGAATGAGCTTTTTGATGGGTGAATCTTTCAGTCCTTCAAGACCTATTTTCAAGTTTTCAAAGGTTAGCTGTTGCTATGTTAAATCTATGGTGTGAATGGTTCTTAGTGGATTAAAACCTTCTGGATGAATTGTCTCGATATTACAGTATGACAGATTCAAATATGAGATATTGGTGTGTATCAAATTCACAAATGTATCTCTGAAGATGTATGGCATCTCACAGAAACCATTCCCGTCTGCCAATGAAAGGGTTGTAAGCTTGTGAAGACGTTGGAAGCCAGAACCAAACGTTGTGTTTCTAAGACCATCCATGTATAAAGTGTGCAGATTTGTGAGGTGACTTAGAGCACGATCAGGGTAACTCCAGTTAGTTCCACATTGACCATCTATAGTGTTGTTGTTGATGTAGAGAACTCTGAGATTCTGTAAGTCTGAGAAGACTCCAGCCTTGTATGGTGTGATTCCATTGCAGTAACTCAGCAAGTTTGTATTGAGATGCAATTCCCTCAGGCTGATGAGTCCATCGAAGGCATCTTCATCAAATGTTCTGAGTTTATTCCAAGAGAGATCAAGCACTTTAAGATGCTCAAGTCCAAAGAATATTTTAGATGGCACAGTTGTCAGGCTGTTATGTCTGAAATCAAGATGGACAAACTTCAGGGACAGATTGTTAGGGATTTCTGTCAAGTTTCTGTTGGAGCAATCTCCCAAGAGTAGACCAGACTTGAGATCAACCACACATCTACAAACTGTTGGACAATTTCTGGCATTGGCTGTATCTTTGCTCACTTGAACTACATCATTTTCCATATCAAGAGCTGTATTATCATGATTATGGACCAACATGGTACTATCAGTATTGACAAAGACACACAGAATTATGCAGATCACGGGTGTAATTCTACCATGAAGATACATTGTTGATATTGTGTTCTGACTCTGGTTTTGTTCCTCTTTTCTCAGGGTGAACAAAGTGTAGATCAGGTACCAGAATTAATGTTGGTCAATCGTCCATATGAGTGTTATTGCTTGTCCAGCTTGGATATTTGTTCATCCAGCTTAGATTATTGTTTATCCACCTTGGATTATGGAGAATTCAGCGAGGGAATAGTGTTGATCCAAGTTTAGTAATTGACAGTCCAGCTTGTATTCATATCCTCTGGTTATTGCCAATTCATATTGGGTCTACTCAGATTCATTAATTATTGCATGGTCTCATCACAAAACTGTTGCATAAAACCTGAAAATGTAAATTTGATATTAGTATCTCTCTTTATGGTTTACTCTTAGGTATAAGTAAGGTTTACTCTTAGGTATAAGTAACCCTAAGTATACAATACACATGTGTTATAGACCAAAAGTATTTCTGTTTTATACATTAACACCTATTTTCTAAAATAGACTGAATGTAACTTATTTAGAATTAAACACATGGCACATCCTGTGCATAATTGACAATTCTATAACACTTGTGTCAATAACCTCGAGCTCGGCTATATGAAATAAACACCCGTCAAGTGCAGGTGTTCATTGGGAGATTCAATTTCACAAGTCGGATGAGGAAAGGGACATCTGCTTTCATACGAGTAATAATCGAATAAAACAAACAAATAAATTATGAAATTTCTTTCCCAAGTTTAACTGTTGTTTCCATTGTGAAATTGATTAACGAAGTGACACAAATAGACATATATCCACGTAATTTCCACACAGCTGACGGTATTACTCCCCATTTGAGAGACACATAAACTCGTCCACTGACATTGGCACGATGCCAACTGAGACGGGAGCATCAATGGACGAGTTTTTTTCAAAAAAGGGGAGAAAGGTTGTCAAAGTTTAAAATACGTTTTCAACTTTTCATTATAATCTTTGTTGATAATCAATTTGGATAGTGCAATAGAATAGAAATAATGTTTTCATAGGCTTGCTCATTGTTTATTTTACGCACCATTAGTGTGGGAAAGTTCATCAATTTTAGGGTGCAGCCTTCGCCCTTAAGCTTGCCCTAGAATATAAACTTTACCACACTAACCATGCGTAAAATAACCATTGAGCACGCCTATGAAAACATTATGGAAATACAATATGTTCATGTACATTTATTTAGTTATCACATGTACTATCTCCTTACCTTACTTAAACTTTTTAGTTATATGTACAATCTCCTTACCTTAAAGAGGTAAAAGCGTCAATTAAAAAATATTCAGCAAATAACATATTTCGATAAAAGTTATTCAGTAGTTGAAAGCAACTATGGTGAACGTGTTTCTGTGATCTCATTTTTTAATATCACGCGCATTGAAATCACACTTCTGACATTCTCTGAAAAACGTAACAGCACCTGCACTTGGCTCCAGTGCCTGAGATGACGTCAGAAAACGCGCACTGGCATTCCGAGCGTGATGCTTTGCAACGTCATACTCGATCTTAGAACTTTTATCGCACTGTGACGGCTTCTAATGTGACGTCATGGATACCTGATCACGTTATCCGACATCATCTCAGTCATTTCCCATTTTCATGTTGTTCACTAGACCGAATTGAAGAATCTGACAATATTGATCCCTATATGAAATACGAGATTTCAATACTTGAAAATCTTTCGGCAAATGTTGCAAGTGATCATGCTGTTCAGTTTACCCGAACAACTAAAATCACGCTACTACCTCTTTAAACTTTTCAGTTATCACATGTACTATCTCCTTACCTTACTTAAACTTTTTAGTTATCACATGTACTATCTCCTTACCTTACTTAAACTTTTTAGTTATCACGTGTACTATCTCCTTACCTTACTTAAACTTTTCAGTTATCACATGTACTATCTCCTTACCTTACTTAAACTTTTTAGTTATCACGTGTACTATCTCCTTACCTTACTTAAACTTTTTAGTTATCACGTGTACTATCTCCTTACCTTACTTAAACTTTTCAGTTATCACGTGTACTATCTACAATAAATCTTTGAATCTTGAATCTTTGAATCTTTTACCTTACTTAAACTTTTTAGTTATCACATGTACTATCTCCTTACCTTACTTACATGTTTAGTTGTCACGTGACTATCTCCTTACCTTACTTTCACTTTTAGTTATCACATATAATATCATCTGACCATACTTACACTTTTCGTTGTCACATGATCCATCTCCTTTTCTTACCTTAATTGTCCCCCGCTACTTAGTAGGGGGGGGGACTTAGAAACACCGGTGTCCGTGATTCCGTAATTCCGTAAGATTTTCTTGTCCGGACAATAACTCGTGAACGATTTAACCGATCAACTTCAAACTTGGGGTGTGCCTTGACATTGGTGAGAGGACGGTTGGGATTGTTTTTCAGCAATGTGCGTAATCAAATATGGCCGCCGTCAGCCATTTTGGATTATAAGCAGTACGATCTTAGATTTTCTTGTCCGGACAATAACTCGTGAACGATTTAACCGATCAACTTCAAACTTGGGGTGTGCCTTGACATTGGTGAGAGGACGGTTGGGATTGTTTTTCAGCAATGTGCGTAATCAAATATGGCCGCCGTCAGCCATTTTGGATTATAAGCAGTTCGATCTTAGATTTTCTTGTCCGGACAATAACTCGTGAACGATTTAACCGATCAACTTCAAACTTGGGGTGTGCCTTGACATTGGTGAGAGGACGGTTGGGATTGTTTTTCAGCAATGTGCGTAATCAAATATGGCCGCCGTCAGCCATTTTGGATTATAAGCAGTTCGATCTTAGATTTTCTTGTCCGGACAATAACTCGTGAACGATTTAACCGATCAACTTCAAACTTGGGGTATGCCTTGACATTGGTGAGAGGACGGTTGGGATTGTTTTTCAGCAATGTGCATAATCTAATATGGCCGCCATCAGCCATATTGGATTATAAGCAATTGGATCTTAGATTTTCTTGTCCGGACAATAACTCATGAACGATTTAACCGATCAACTTCAAACTTTGTGTGTGCCTTAACATTGGTGAGAGGACGGTTGCGATTGTTTTTCAGCACAGGGGTTATTCTAGCCCAAAATCTTTCATCTACTCAATTTGAGAATTTCACAAAACTCAATTTTTCGCGCCAATAATCTGGAAAACTCAATATTTCCATGGTTTTCATAGTTTCGGCTCAGAAAACTCAATTATGCAAACATTTTCATAGGGATAACTGAAAACAAATTTCAAACCTACAGTTGAAAATTACACATCCATTATACACGTCCGCCTTCATTTCAAGCCTGCGAATAATTTTTTCATAGGTGACCGACACTTTGACAGGCATCAATAACTTAGTACCTAACATTTGGAATGTGCTGCTCTGACAAAGATAGTATCTGGCTTCGGCGGCCTACTTCGTACTCAATACTACAAAAGGTAGCTGGTTTTTTTTCCCAGGAATAGTTGTTTATAATTGTTAGCTAACATGAAATAAATATGACTGCATGGTTAACTTTGTCGAATTTCTGTACGCAAGATGTAGCTTTTGGCTGAGAAAAAAAACATCGAAATTGCTTTTCAACAACTTTTTTTTTCAAGGATATCTGCAGCCTTATAGGCCTATAGCTGACATTTAGTTATGTAAAATATATGGGCACCCTCATAATGAATACACCAGATATGATACCTTCAATATTTCCTGAAAGAAGAAAAAACAATACCTCTATCAAGTATTCTGTTTGAAAATCCAATCAAGTGATACTATGCCTTTCAGTTATACTTGAAGGAGAATCAACAACCCAAGATTGTTGATTTTATGACCTTGAAAATGGTAATGTTTCATTGAGGAGATCGTCAGATGCATTTCCTTGTTGTTGTTGTTGTTGCAAAGCCCGGGCCAGTCAATTTCCGTGTCTAATTTCTTTGCCCACGGTTTTGCAGTTCATTAGTCATTGCAGTCAAAGCATTCTTATATTTTGTACATTAATGTCGATAGTGCACAAGTTTTATTCTGTTTCGAGTGGTAGCTAGCTGTAAAATATCAGATCAACATCGTTTGCAGCAACTGATGATGTCCGCAATACTGCGAAGATGGCATTTGGCAATCTTCGTAACGCTGTATTTCATTGGATGATAATGAAGTGCCTGTCCAATGAATAAGCCCGATACTGCCTAACACTCTCCTATCAAAGGTTCTCCTATGCACCATTCGTTCAAATTGTCAGTATCACCTTTGTACGGAGAGAATTGGCGGAGAGTCACAGTTCGCCAGTAAACAACAACAACGACAACAGACGTCGGATCGCGAACTCGGAAGATTCAAGGATTAAAATAAGTTTATTTAGATACAACTACACAATGATATGGGCGAGGAAATATCAGTAAAACTCAATTTTTTTTCGCGCGCAAGCGCGCTCAATATCGAAAAATAAGAGAAACTGAATTTGTCGAGAGAAAACTCAATTTACAAAAATCCTCTAAAACTCAATTTTCAAAATTTCTCATCGGGATTACCACGATGAGAAATCGGCTAGAAAAACCCCTGCAGCAATGTGCGTAATCTAATATGGCCGCCGTCAGCCATATTGGATTATAAGCAGTTGGATCTTGTCCGGACAACAACTCGAGAACGATTCAACCGATCTACTTCATATGTGGGGAGTACCTTGACATTGTTGAGAGGAGGATTAGGATTGTTTTTCAAGGACGTGCTTGATCCAATATGGCCACCATCAGCCATACTGGATTTCATTGGATTTTAAGCAGTTTGATCTTGTCTGGACAATAACTGGAGTATGATTCAACTGATCTACTTCAAACTTGGGGAGTGCCTTGACATCGGTGAGAGGACGGTTTGGATTTTTTTTCAGCGATGTGCATAATCCAATATGGCCACCGTCAGCCATATTGGATTATAAGTAGTTGGATCTTAGATTTTCTTGTCCGGACAATAACTCGTGAACGATTTAATCGATCAACTTCAAATTTGGGGTGTGCCTTGACATTGGTGAGAGGACAGTTGGGATTGTTTTTCAGCAATGTACGTAATCTAATATGGCCGCCGTCAGCCATATTGGATTGTAAGCAGTTTGATCTTGTCCGGACAATAGCTGGAGTACGATTCAACTGATCTGTACTTCAAACTTGGGGAGTCCCTTGACCTTAGTGAGAGGACAGTCATGTATTATGTTTTATGGATGTGCATAATCCAATATGGGTGCCATCTGCTGTATTAGATTTATGTTAAGCTCATCAGCGATATCTCCATTTTCAAATCATACTGTTATCAATGATATGAGATATCATCGACCCCAAAAAATCGACCATAGAGGTCCATGGCCCCCGCAGCAGCAACGCCAGTTATGGTGGATGTAATCCACCATAACTGGTGCTGCTAGCGGGGGACATGGACCTCTATGGTCGATTTTTACTCTTTTATCACATGGACTATCTCCCAACCTTAATTTCACTTTTGTTGTCACATGGCCTATCTCCTTACCTTACTTACACTTTTAGTTATCATGTTCTATCTCCTGTTCTTACACTTTTAGTTATCACATGTATTGTCTCGTTACCTTACTTTCACTTTTAGTTATCACATGGACTATCTCCTTACCTTACTTTCACTTTTAGTTATCACATGTACTGTCTCCTGTTCTTATCCCTGCTCCTACCTTTACTCAGGCCTTCTCTTGCCTCCTACATTTCCTATATTTTTTAGTCATTCCTATATGTTCCTATATTTTACTCAAAACCTCCTACAATGTATATTTCCTATGCTTTGAAATGAGTCAAATTGGCATGAGAAAATACATTTCATATATTTTTATTTTTTTTGCCTCTCTTTGCTAGCCAAACATGAAAGCATTTGACCCTCTCTTTCTTGAACCAAGCATCAGAAGAAGTCTCCTCAATCACCACCACTATGACTGTGTTGCAGAGATAGCTTTACGATCCATACTGCTAGCCCTGTTACCTCGAAATAAATCGTACATGCCAGGAGATTGCCTCATCCGGGCATAGCTACTCCAAACCGGTTTAGGCCCGAAGCTAGAACTTCGGGGATCTTCGTGCATGCTCTGATATCGTGAGATAGGGATTGAGACTGATAGAGAAAGGACGTGGTTTCGGGTGGTCGGATGGAAAGATTTTAATGGGGGATCTTTTAGCTCTTTTAGAAACAAAACTGGCAGCAGAAACGCACAACTCAAAATCAGAAAACGTAATGAACAAAGAATCCAATTCGACTAGACCCCAACTCCGTGCAGGTACCCAAAATCACCCAGTAAGCATTCAGACCAATACACACGCTCCTTTCATAAACCAACCAATCACATTCGTCAGTACAGTCGCCGTCAAGGTAAACAATGAATAGTCATAAGTCACGAACAATCACGAATACAAACGAACACTACATGTACATAACTGAATGGAACAGACTAAAACCCGGCCCAAAGAACAGTAACCCCTCGACATTATTAGTAGTGGCATTTTGGCCGTTCTGCTATGTGTTAGTATCTGTGGGTCTCTGTATTGAGATTGAAGATTTTGCCGACCCTTATGAGAAATCTGTAGTTGGAATACAATTGTGTGTTAATAGTAAATGCTCAGATTGTTCGCGGGTCAATGTGACTTTGTCTTCTGCTAACGTTTTCCCCATCCTGATAAAAGGGAAACCCGTTTTTTCTGTTTCAAGATATATATATATATTTATTTTTTTGAACGGTTTGTCCGCTGTCAACTGGTCGGCTAAATAATACAGTTATATATTGCCTACATTTTGGTTGTCCAATACATGATTTTGATTGCTCAGTTGATAGTTTGGGGCATTGTCAGTCATGCGAGCCACTCATGGCGACACCATGGTGTTGTCATTGCGATATATTATAGTATTGATGGCGATGCCATGGTGTTGTCACTGCGATAATAGTAATCCTTTTGAATTGAGTTAATGATTTGTATATCCTGTTTGTTTTCTCCGTTCTCTTGGATCAGTTCAGAAAATTATGCTATTGTTTGAAATTTAATTGAATGGGAACGTGCCTATGTTCATCCTTGAGGGGTCTGAATGATAGACTGAAGGCTGTTCATGATGTTGAGCGAGTGAGTTAAAATTTTGATGCAGTTTACCATCTCGAGACAGACTATTTCCTGTTTGTATTTGAACTCGGAGTTATTAACTCCTCGATGTGGTCGAGTCTAAAATCTAGTTTGTATTCTGTGTTGTATTCCTCCAGGCACGGGAAACAGTGCTAATTTAAGGTTTATTTATGTTGAACACAGGTGGCCTGACTTTGTTTTCCGGGCACAATTGATAAGGCCATAAAAAGTTAATTAATTGTTTCTCAAGTGGCGCCGCATCCTCGATTTCTCTCCCGCTGGGCACTCTTTTTTCACTTTTTGAAAAAAAAAAAAAAAATCAGCCGCATCCCTGGCATACTGTCCACTCCCATTCTTTTTATTGCATGTGTAAATGTGCTTGTAAACTGTGTTTATTCGTTGTAATGTCTATTCGTTTCCCAAAAATGGTGTTTTACTATGTTTGTGAAAAAGAAAAATGCTTTAATACGTACAGAGATGTCATCGCCATGATCGTATCGATCACAAAATAGTTTACAACCGGCAGTTGCGCGAACTCGTTCCAGTTTCAAACCAAACTGCGCATATACAAAAATCAGACCTGAATATAAGCGGAAGCGGATTGCCGTACGTTTTTATTATGTAAATTTTGCTTCTCCGTTATCGTAATTTTATAAATAGCGAATAGTATATTTATCATAACATTATTTATTAAAATCTTCGTCATAAATTGTGCACATTTCAACACGAAAGGCTGTAAATTAAAGAAATATTTTCATCCTAGTCTCCGGTTCCAGCGTCGGTTATGCTTTTCATTATGCTCTTTGCCTAGTTTAAACAATTCATCGGAAATGGGTCCAATGAAATGAAATTTGTGATTGTATTTTTACCGCATTTTTTATCCGTTTTCACAATGCTGGTTTCAGCATACATTGCTGAATGTCGAGAACGTGGGGCGGTTAACATGCTGAAGGACTGGACAATTATACAGGTTAGCCCAAGTGCCACCGTGATCGAGGTCCTGAACGAGGTGACCGGTATCACCCGATGCCCAGATTTCGACGACGCGATATCGTGTACAATTGGAAAATCTAAGCAGGACGGAGATTCCATCCCACTTCAGGCCACAATCGGAGAAGCAGTTGATTTGTTTGGCCATTTTCTTAGATATAAAATAGATGTACAAGAAACTGACGACGCCCCTCAGCCGAGTACAGCAGACCCGGGTGAAAATTGCATTTATTTCATAGAATATTTCATTTTGTGTGTGTTTAAACATATATGGTCTTCCCGGCTTGTAAAAAAAAAAAAAAAAAGATAAAAAACCGCCCGCATCCTTCCTTGAAAAAAAAATAAAAAATAAAAAAAAAACCCGCCCGCCCGCTCCTGAAAAAAAACCCCCCCCACTTGAGAAACAATTAATTTTTTATGGCCTAATTGATTTTTTTTTTCTCCCCCAGACCCACCCTGGGTTTCTTTAGTGCCCTACTCATGATTAGTCGTAAATTGAAATAGTGCAAGATTAACAGAGAAGTTGCAACAATGTGTTGACTGTGTGGTAACACGTGTTGCACTTGTTCTAGAGATGGGTCTTGTTCTTTTTCTTTTTTCCTAATGGATATGGCTGATTAATCAAACTAGAACGCGTTGACTGCGGTAACGCTTGTGCATTAGGTTCATTTAAATGTTTCATTATTTTGAGCATGCACATGTTTCATTCACTGAGTATGAGGAGTTGACACTGCTATTTATTTTGGTGTCAGATTTGGTGTTCTGTAGTGGACATACCAATGTCTTTCATTTGTTTCAGTGAGTTTCTGGAGAGGAAACTCACTGAAAGTCTTTGATATATTTGAAGTTATTTGATTAGATTTTGATTTGGTATTGCTTATTCTTTTGACTTGTTTTCAAATACAGTATATCATTCCACTAAAACATGGCAGATTTGGGGCCCATTGATGTGTCAGTGGCTATTGAGGAAGCACTGCAAAAATTGAAAGGGGTGGGGAGTAGTCGAAGTGCACGTGTGGTAGCCTTGCAGGAAAAGGGCAGGTTGGTTAGTTTTAAGCATTTTATGCAGGCGACTCAGTTTAGTGCCGGGCATGTAGCCGATCTAGTGTTAGATGGGCAGATAATAGGTTTAGACTTGTCGGGAAGTCCGGAATACATTAATGCTTTAGTTGACCGTCGTTTTGAAGAGATCAATTGAATGCAGCCCCTGTTCAACAGAATGAACTCCATGATCAAATGAATGCATCAGCTGCACTTCCCGACCCCCCATGTCCACTAGATATGAATAGAACAGGACTGGACGTTGGTCTGGCGTTTCCAGATGACACTAGGGATGTAAATAATGTATTCCATCAGTTACTGCCCAGTGGTCACACTTCAGCCCCGAACTTCCAATGCCCAGTAAATAGGAATGGATTGTTTTTAGACAACGCTATGGTAGGGGGACAATATCTCCAAGGGGATATAGATAATGGGAATCTGGCCGATGTGTCCGCTACTGATACCGAGGGGGAGATTGAGGCCTCTCCTAGTAAATGTAGCGGATGCTCGTCCAGATCGAGATCAACCGAACGACATATATCCCAAGAACGCTACCGTAGCCAGAGTCCCCGGCTTCCCAAGACTTTAGTGTTTTCAGGAACCAGAGGGGACTGGGTTCCATTTAGGGTTAAGTTTGAGTTGGAGGCTGAAAGTAGAAAGTGGAATAAAGACCAGTGTCTTAAAAATTAACTGATTGTATTCATGGCGATGCCATGGTGTTTTACAGCTATCAATCGGAGGCAGTCAAAGCCTCGTTTGATATGCTCCTCAAAGCAATGGAATGCCATTATAACAGTAGGGAACCTCCGCGTGCAGTTAGGCAGCGTTTGCAAGCGGAAGTGCAGGGTCCCGAGGATACTTTAGAGGAGTTTGCTTTTAGATGCGCTAGGTTGGCAAGGGACGGGTATCCGAATGCACCGGAAAAGATTATCGAGTCGGTAGCGGTGGAACATTTTCTCAGGGGGTGTAGGGAAATACAGGCTGTGAGATTTGCTATGGAAAAGAGCCCCACAACAATCTCGGAAGCCTTGAGTTATGTGAACTCACGATATAATCTGAGAGAGTTGGATTTTCAGACGGTCACATGTAGGACTGTTAATGTTGATTCAGTGGGGGAGGCTTTTCCTGATGCTTGTAAGGCAGAAGGGGAAGGGATAAATAAGAGGTCCCCTCGCCGTCGGTCATCGCGACCCTTCCGTCCACCACGACTCTGTTACTCGTGCCGTAAACCCGGTCACATAAGCCGTTTTTGTCCTGTTAGACGTAATTTAGATGGGTGGGCTGAATTGGCAACTGCAAATGGTAGTGTGGGTTCGTCCACGGGGGACGAGGCAGGTGTTCCTGAACTTACTGCAGCAGTTAGAGATGTTACTCTGTCTCGTTCCCAGGGGTGGGCGATGTCCATTCCAGTTAAGGTTGGGTCTGTGCCGGTGACTGCTGTGGTAGACACGGCCGCCCAAGTCACCGTCATGAGTGAACATTTATTTGCTAGGTTGGGTCTCCAGGGGTTGTCGTCTTCGCCTATTCGGTTGACTGGTGCATTTCGAGGAATGACCAGTATGAGAATGCTAGTTCGGCAGGTCCCATTGTCCATCTCCGATTTTCACTGTACTGGAAATATAGTGGTGGCACCCTTAATTGGTTGACGACCTGTTGCTAGGCTTCGATTTCCTGTCAGCCTATGGATGTGTTGTAAATTTTAGAGATAAAGCCTTGGTTATTGGGGACACAAAGGTTTTTGCAGTTTGAATTTTTATGGAATGGTGACTTGTTCAATGTGGGCTCCATTTCGCTCTGCCAGTAACTGATAAATGGTGAAGTTAGATGATGGGCCATTGGTGACGCATTTTGTGTATGCGTCTGAAGAGATGTAGTATAGTGTCAGCTTGGTGGAGATATACATGTATGGGTGTTTACCATCACGTGTATGCAGTGATGGATACAATGTATATTGTATTTGGTTTTGATTTTCTATGTGAAATTATCCTATTTGGGGGTTGATTTGGTTTTGTTGTACAGGATGTTTTTTGAGGCATTGTGGAATTGAGGACAAAAAATATATAAAATTCTAGACCCAAACCGTTGTTAATGTGTTGTGTAATGTAATGTGTATTTTGGAACTATTGTTCTACAATTATGGTGTGTGTTGGAGAACCCTCGTGTGTGTTCGGGAGTTGGATGTTCGGAAATTGTGATGTGTGCTGCAGCGTTATACGTGTAGTGTGTTATGGGAGAATATGATGCGTTGTGATGAACTAGGTGTGTTTATGTAATCTGTGTGAGGGAACCGGGTGCTGGACGCCTGGATTCGATGGTTGCTGTGTGATTAGAGAATTTCTGTGTGTGAAGATTCTGTGTGGTAGATATACGCGTCACTCGCGTTTCTATGTGACTTCTGTTGAGATTGTATAACTGTGTGTTCTTTGTGGGGTTTTCTGTGTGTGTTAAGCTATGTGACACGTTCATGTGAGGTTAATATATGGAGTGACTTGGAGAAGATACAGTATGAGAATATGTATAGTGCGGGTGGCCATGTCGGAGACCTGGGGTTGAGGAAGACGTTCCTCTTCATCCCATGTCTTCACCATGAAGCCCTGATGAGAGTTGTCTATCCGATATCTTGTAGTTCGCGTTACGATTTTTTGTGAATCTGGTGGGGCAGGATAGCTACCACTCGGGAAGTGAATACATGCGTCATTATTCGATTATAGTCTCAACCCTCTTCTAGTTATGAACTTGTGTGAGCTTGAAGTCGGTGGGTGTTATAGTTGATGGTTATGTTCTTCATTCTCAGTTTTCTGAGGGATATTCTCTCTGGTGGGGTAGCCGGTTGCGAGGGCGTCTGTACATTGTGGTCAGTGGGCGTGTGGTGCGCACACACGTTTCTGGCTCTTCGTGCGTACGCCCTTGAAGGGCCCTTCCACTCGAAACTGTTGGCTGCTGACGAAGGCGAGCCTTGAAATTATTAGGGGAGGGAGAATGGGGAGCTCAATATATAGTCTGGACAGCCAGTAGTTTATAGGCTTGTTCCAGTAGTGGATTGTATGACGGACTGGTGCTTATTGCGGCCATGTAGCTGGTAGGCTGGCCTGCCAATTTATAGTCTAAATACCAGTCATGGGTTGGATAATGTTCTCGTATTTATTGCGGCCATGTAGCTGGTAGGCTGGCCTGCAGATTATATTTTTAAGAATTAAAGTGAGCACTCTCATGTGGCTGATTGTATTTATTGGGGCCGTAAAGCTGGTAGGCTGGCTCGTCGATTATATTTTTGAGAAATAAAGTGATCAGTCCCATGAGACTGACCATTTGAGCGAGATTTTTAGTGGGTTTGGGTGTAATTATAGACAGTCTGGTAATGAGACTGGACTAGTGGGATGGTTACCATTTTATTGAAGTTGGGTGCTTTTAGGGAGCAGTGTACTTTTGTACACTGCATGTTACGGATTTTGACAAATATGATATATATGTATGGAGAATTCACGTCTTTGTCTCGTATTTTAGTAATTGTTGTCAGGGCTGGAAAGGCAGTTGCCTGGGATAGGGAAGGGTTCTATAAGGGCGAAGTAAGATCTTCGCCAAAAAGAAAACGGGGAGGGGTGTTGCAGAGATAGCTTTACGATCCATACTGCTAGCCCTGTTACCTCGAAATAAATCATACATGCCAGGAGATTGCCTCATCCGGGCATAACTACTCCAAACCGGTTTAGGCCCGAAGCTAGAACTTCGGGGATCTTCGTGCATGCTCTGAAATCGTGAGATAGGGATTGAGACTGATAGAGAAAGGACGTAGTTTCGGGTGGTCGGATGGGAAGATTTTAATGGGGGATCTGTTAGCTCTATATCGTTCTAGGTGCTGCTAGGCGGGGCACACCTTTTCTACGACAACTGCATTCAGTGGAAATAATTTGTTTAAACACCAGAAAACTTAGTACATGTAGTAACCTGTCTTACACTCCTTTGTTTTATAGTATAAGAAAGTTCCTATATTTCACCTATATTTTGAAAAATTTCCTCCTATATTTTCACTTTGAGCTTTTTGAAGGCCTGCTTACTTGCACTTTTAATTGTCACATGTTCTATCTCCTGTTTCTTACCTTAATTTATATAATACATTTCTAGTTGTCACATATACTATTTTCTGTTCTTACCTTACTTACACTTGGACCTTCCCAGTGGCCTTACCTCAGCATAGAAGTCAATCAGCCCTCAATTCTCCTCTCATTCTTTCAAACATCTACATGCACAATATTTGGTACAAGTATAAGCCTCACCGCTGTCTGTCAATGTAGTCAGCAGTCTGCTGGTCTTGCTCTAGATACATTGTATTAAATATGAACATAGGGTGTATTGTACCTCGTTGAAGTTATTTGGTACATTACTCATATTAAAGCTTAATTGTTGATGCAGATGTAGGACATACTGTGATTAATTCTCAGAAATTCAAGTTTCGATATCATTGCTAGTATTACGAGCGCTTTTGACTATTTACGTTCCCTTTGATTCAGTGTTGTGTACATGTTTATAATTATTGAGAACAGGATGTACAGTCCTGACAAGCCCATGTTAAAGCTTGTGTAACTAAAATATACAGGATGTACATTCACAGCATGTACATCTATCATGTCTACAGATCCTCTCACATTACAGTTCTTGGGCATCGCCCATCTGAGTGGCAAAATATACTTTAATAACTACCTTAATAATAATAATAATAAGCTTTATTTAATGAGGGTGAACAAATACATGATCTGACTCAGTCAGCAAAAGCTGATCTTCCCTGAGGCCCTCAGGTAAAAACACAAATTCTGAATATACAACATGCCTTACTAATACTACTTGTGTATACCAGAAACATGGTAATTCCCCTAAAAATTAAATCCAAGGAAGTTCACTTTTCAACTCAGTTATTCAAACACAGAGAAAAATAAAAATTAAAATTCCAATTCTTCATACAAATTGAAGAAAAGCCATATAATGACAAAATTTGACACTTTGTGGCTGGTGCCATCAAGAATATTTCCAGATATTAGCCATATTTGCTGCACTTCCGATGATCGAATTATTAGAGGAATTACCGTACACTACATAAAAAATAAATTACATTAACTACTTGACAAATCCCATGCAGTTGTCATGGTCTTTGCACAATTAGAATTCTTATAATCAATACATGCCCTTGAGGCACAGTTAAGCCAGAATGTTCATCTCTGTCTTTCAGATGCAGTGCAGATAGATGCATTGTGAACAGAATGATTCTATTTCACACACAAGTCAAGTGTGAATCTCAATTAGGCAGCCAGAACATGTATATTAAATATTTATTATCCTAGTTAGAGTATTTCCGCAAAGTGAATGCTCTGATGTACTGGTATTCTTGAGAAACTACCCCCACTGCCGCCGTATACGCCACCGCCACCGTCTTTATTTCAACTGTCCATATCTCGGAAACCGTTGGAGATTTATTAGATAAACTTTGTTGTGTAGAAAGTTATGGTAAATGTACTTAGATGGTGCTGTCATGAACATTATAAATCTTTCTGAAACCAACGGCTTGTTCAGTTGTCACGAAATTTGAGTATAGAGATCTTGCAGGATAGACAAAGAGTTGAAAAGTGTTTGCGTGTTCCTAAAGGCACGATTTTGGCAAATCAATGTGTAACATTCTTCATAAATGAAGTGGACAGTTTTGAATAGAGATATTTTATATGTAAGTGTATTCCAGGTTGCCGTACATAAGGATGATATGGCTGGAACAGTAATTTATTTCCTTGGTGATCCAGCATCCGCTGAATTCCAAAATTTGCTGTCTCCGCCATCACCATTTGAAATGTACCGTCAACTGGGGTGTGTTTGGAGTATGAGGTGACTTTGGACAGTGACCAGTACAAAAACTTTTTACATTCCAGATCTTACCCTTTCCAGTATGTTAATATTTTTTCTATGTGATTAGAGCACACAGACACTGTATGGCTGATTTATATATTCAGTAGCTCATGAAATTTTAGTTCTTCGTTCATGGGTACTGTAAAATACTGATTTTGACAAGTGGTCTTTCACACCTGACGGCCCAGGGAACAGAAATCCTGCTTCCTGCCTTGGACTAGGAGGAGGCACCCTCACATGCCTTAGTGGATATTTCCTGGGATTCCTTGGGAGGACTAAACCCCAAGTCCAAAGTCAGGCCCAGGATCTGGCGTCCTGGATGGGGCAACTTTGGACATGTGGTGGAAGAGTAAATGTTTGCATGCCTAATGATTCTAAGTTCTATTACAGATTAGATGTATGTAACTAGTACCGGTAACCATGGTTCGGACTTATAAGAAATCACAGGGTTCAAGAGACTATCACAATTTCTTGGAAGAAAATGTTGAGAAGGCCGTTAAAGCTTGTAGGAATGATCTGTCTATTCAGGAATTTATACCCATCATGCCCATGAGGATAAATATCCTCCGCAATTGACTGTTATTTTCTAAAAGCACACTACTTGTCTAATGTGACCCCATACATGAGTGGAAATTGTACAAGTATCTGTCCAAAGACACCCCAAATTGCAGGGCGTCTTCGGACAAACTTTAACAAAAATAATTCAAATAATTATTGAAAATAACAAAAATAAAGATATATCATTGGATAGGTCATGAGTCCTGTGTCACATATAATCCCATGATGTGTTAAGGGTATACAATGAAAAATATACCAAAATTGTCCGAAGCCACCCCAGTTGATAGGTACTTATCTCTGAAACTGATTTTTGAGTCAAACTTATTTTGCGGTCTCCCCACATCTGGGGAATTGCCTGGTTTCATGTTTTCATTTGATCAATGCATGGTACTGTAGTCATGAACATTATAAACCTTTCTGATGTGATTTTTTCCAATGGCTTTGTTCGATTGACACGAAATTTAGGTACATTGTAGGACAGACACAGAGCAGAAAAGATTTTGGTGTTGCTAGCATGACCCTAAAGGGCATTTATACAAACAACAGACACAAGTATTGCATGAACAAATATTTATTAATGAAGAAATATTTGGCTGAACTGTTTAGTTTGTCCGTCGCTAATGGTTATAGCTTGGACTCGAACCCATATGATAGCAATAGTAATTGGTGAACTATGGAGGTTCACGAGGTCCCAAGAGGACATGCAGTGACTGGAGGTCACAAGGTCGACATGGCAAGTGGTGCACTATGGAAGCTTCCAAGGTCCAATTAGTTCACAAGGTCCAAGAGGACGAGCGATTGTACCGAGATGACTACAAAGATTTACTTAATTGTATAATAAACATTTTATGCCAGACAGTTAATGTCTGGGATAACATGATACCCCCATCCTTTCTTTAGGAGGAGAAGGGGATAGGTGGTGGGTTCAAGCGAACACGTTCCTCTCCTAGAACCATCTCTATCAAACTGAAATGCATTTACTATGGGTTCATTGATGGCCCACGTGGATACACATTGATTGGCTCAAAGAGATGGCGCCATGTCTGCTGATTGGTCCGGGATACAGGCAGTCAATAGGATAAAACAAGCGGGAGATGATCTGATTGGTTACGCTAGAATCCTCTTTTATGTGTCTGCTTGTACAAACCACAGTCAATGTTAACCATTGACTTGCAATTTATACAAACAACAGACACAAGTATTGCATGAACAAATATTTATTAATGAAGAAATATTTGGCTGAACTGTTTAGTTTGTCCGTCGCTAATGGTTATAGCTTGGACTCGAACCCATATGATAGCAATAGTAATTGGTGAACTATGGAGGTTCACGAGGTCCCAAGAGGACATGCGGTGACTGGAGGTCAC
This sequence comes from Hanleya hanleyi, assembly GCA_036873755.1. Classification (NCBI taxonomy): domain Eukaryota; kingdom Metazoa; phylum Mollusca; class Polyplacophora; order Lepidopleurida; family Hanleyidae; genus Hanleya; species Hanleya hanleyi. The sequence continues at coordinate 65,793 of JAVTVY010043695.1, forward strand.
AAGGTCGACATGGCAAATGTCTGGGATAACATGATACCCCAAATGAAGATGCGAAGCATATGAATACCCCAATTAAGGAAATGATGTTATTGGATTGACATAAGATCACTGGTATTATGAAGTGTATTATAAGTGTGCATTACCACAATGAATAAAAGTCCATTGTTCATGAATTTGAGATGCTGTCATGTTATCATTTACATTAGCGCAAGACAGCTACACCATACGAGTCAATAAAACACTGCAAATCTGATATCACTTATTCTATGAATAATCAGTATGCCCAAGATAAGCTGTTCATAACCCAACGGGCCTAATGCATCGTGTCACAAATTACATGCACAGGAATTAAAGTCTCCTTGAAACGGCTATATGAGCTAATTTAAAAAGAAAAGAAAATAGGCATACAGACAAGTAATAAAACCCATGATGCAGATATTTACATGTTCATGTTATTACATAGGAGGAATACAATCGTAGGAAAATCGAGAAAACTTTGTATACCACACCAGACTAAGTATCCGGTTTGAGGCTCATTCTGTAGCAAGCAGGCATAAATCATTACGAAGGCGTTACAACATAGCCTATTAACGTGGACGTATCACCTGACCAATATACCATGAGTACTTCTAATGTTTAGAAGTTATTACAATGTCCATGTTTGTGAGATCTATATTACCATAAGGAGTGGAATGACATTCAACACAGAGATGAAATTTTAACAAATGCAGCCTGTTTGTCTGTGCTGCTCGGTCGAATATATCTGCTATAACAATTAGAGGCCCATCTGCCGAGCGTTTTAATCATATGGTCCTGAATACCTGCTTGAGCTGACGACGTGGCGGCACCAATGCGAAATGAATGCGCTGCATAGACGTTTTCGTTCAAACCAATACTACTGAGAATGAGTCTCAAGTATTTGATAAAGCACTGACGTGACAGAGGCATGCCTTCATCAGTGAGAAACAAAGGCTCAGATGGCTTAACTGAAGGTGGGCGCATACAGAGGTACGTCATCATGGAATTTACAGGGCATACAGGGCCATGTGATCTACAGAGTGTAACATTCGTGCCTTCATGGTAGCGATCAGTTTTAGAACATTTAAGTGTAATAGTAAATGAATTTCCATCTACATTCCATGCCAAATCTTTTAGACTGAGGTTAGTTTTAGGGTCAAATTTGCTGTTCTTGGTGGTGAATTCACCACATCTGAGAAAACCATAAAAGGCCATAGCACAAACAGCCTGCAGCAATCTATCTAGATAAGGATTAAACATTTCCACTTCCAAAGTGCTGTAAATCTGACATAATATTTCATAAGTAATGGGGAGCCTGCATTTAACTTCTTTACTCTCCAGCCTCCTGACTGCATTCAGAATGCAGTGTAACCTACACAATGGCTGCTGCTGACCTGATAATAAGGGGTTCGAATGCCCTGCTCTAATGTACTCAAATCTGATGCCTGCCAAGTAGGATTTAATTGAAGTGTATTTCAGATTTAAAGATTTAAAACAGTAGGCCACAAAATAAATAAGCATTTCTTCATTGAGACCTGGTAAACCAACTGAGCTATAAATGCGATGCATGGCTAAGAATCTAATCAGGGTTAAAACCCCGGTCTTGTACACTTGTCGTGTGTTAGGGCTTAAAGCGGAATTCCATAATTCGTCTACTGCCAAGTTCAGTTGAATATTAGCAATGAGTGAGGTGGGCACTGAATTTGTTGTGCATTGGCTTTTGATGCCTTGTTCTGTAAACCAGAGAGAGAAAGTGACATGTCAGCTGTGTGCTCTGCATATATCATGAAATTGTTACAAGCCTGGCACCAAGTTAACCGTCTCATGATCAGCATGATAGTGGAAGACTTTGACCGACCTTTCTTAATAATGTGCACAGTTGAAATGTTGGCACAGGTAAACACTATACGTTTGTCAGACCACAAATGCCCCCATAACACCGCGGCTGTAACAATGGAATATAATTCCAGGTAAGCCATCATCAAATTATCGTTACCAATGGAGGGTAATTCAGTAGGCCATTCAGCTAGAAACCACTGACCCTGAAAGTAGCCGGCGTACCCTAAGTGGCCCTCTGCTGCTGTGAGAATGCCAATTGCCTCAGCAGGGGATGGTTTGTCAACTAGAAAAACGCTCTTACCATTCCACTGTTCGAGAAACAACAACCACATGCGCAGGTCTTTCTTCGCATTGCTGTCAAGTTTAACCCAGTGGTATAATTCGGCAACACTGTTGGCAATGTCTAAGAGGTAAGATACGAAGGCTCGGCCGGGGACTACTACTCTACTGGCGAAGTTAAGGTGGCCAATAAGACTCAATAAATCCCTCTTTGTGAAACGGGCAAGGCCTGATAATTGGTTAATGAATTTAATAATACGAAGCAGCTTGTCAGTGGGTAATCGAGCTTCCATGGCGATGGTATCTAGTATAATGCCAAGGTATTCTAATTCATGAACGGGACCGAATGTTTTATGCGGAGCTGTTAGCATTTTAAGCCTGTTGAAAATCAATGATAGTAAAGCTCTGGTGCGCAAAGCCATGAAATTGGGTGAATCGATAGTAAGAAAATCGTCAAGCAACCAGAACACAACACTGATGCCATAGTTATGCTTAGCTATCCATACGATAGCTCTGGATAAGGTGTCAAAAATCTTTGGGCTAGATCTGGATCCAAAGGCTAATCTAACATAGAAATAATATTTCTTCTGCCATCTGAAACCATACAGGTGCCATAGGGCTGGATCTATTGGGATTAGTTTAAATGCATCTGTGATATCGGTCTTGCATAACCAAGAGCCTTGACCCAACTCTTTAATTTTCTTGCAGGCCTCGTCGAGCTTGACATAAGTAAGGGAGAAATCTTCTTTATTGATGCAGCTATTGATGCTAGGGTGTTCTAGGACATTGTGGGGGGCTGATAAATCAAGTATTAACCTTTTCTTACCAGAGTATTTACCAGTAGCTACTCCTAAGGGACTGACCCTGTAAAGATTAAAGGGCGATTTATCAAATGGACCAATGGCGTAGCCTTTTTTAACTTCCATATCAACTAATTCAGAAACAACATCTGGTTCTGTTTTAGCAGATAATAAATTTCTGCATTCATAAGATGTGGTTGGAGCATTAACAACTCCAGTATCAAAACCCTGTCTCAAGCCAGACAGCAAATACTTAACAAAAGGCCTATCTGGATGTTCTTTAAGTTCAAACTCTAAGTGATCAACATCTATGATAGTGGATGCTAAACAATTATGAAAAACTGATGGCACCGAAGATGACGGATAACTAGCAACACTGTACAGGCTAACGCCCACCTCTGCATCAGGTGACCCAGGGTCTGAAATATTAAAGCAATATTACACAGTGATCAACATGATCAGAAGGTTTACCACACCTGAGCTGTAACAATATAAGCCCATAACAAGCACCTACAGGGCACATGTGCTTCAAAAAGAGGGGGGGGAGGGGGGCGAGTGGAGAGAATTCAAGTTTAATGTGTCGTTCAGCAATATTCAGCTAAAAATAATGACGTTCAAACAGAACTCTAAGTAGTCAAGTTAAATAACTTTGCAATCCAACACATTAAAACGTAGATACATTGAAACTTACGCAAAAAACTTTTCTCCCTCTGCTTATAAAATAAAAAATCGACCCTTTTGAATAGAGATGAGTTGTGTATTAGTATGATATGCCTAGAGTTGTAAATACTTTCCTTTCCATCCATTGGCCACTGAATTCTAAGATTGGCCACTGCTGCCATGGTCATTAAAATTTCCTTATCTCTGAAACCACAGGCGATTTTTGGGTAAAACTCAATCTATCCCCAGAACTCAATAGCTGCTAGAGAGACCTCTGGCCTGGTGGATTTCTGGAAGCAGAAACGGGATCACATCGCACATGTTGTTTACTTCCTTACTTGTTCTACTTTTTATGCGTTTTGTACTCTCTCCCAAATAGGATACTCAGTACAATAAAGAATCTTATCATGCGCACAATTAATTTTCGGCGGAACCAATCTCGCGTTCGTCTATTTCCATATTGTTGTGATGTTGATTTGTATGCAGATGATACCACATTACACACATCTGATAAATCCACCAGCGTAATTGCCACAAAGTTGAATAATGACCTAAAAAATGTTGAGAAATGGTGCAAAGAAAATAAGATGGTCCTACATAAGGGGAAAACTAAGGGTATGCTTCTTGGTACCAGTCAAAAACTGAAGAAGAACAGTCAACAGCCATACGTTGTACGTATTGGTGATATAAATGTTGAACAGGTTCCACATGAAAAATTACTAGGTTTGCATATTGATGCCAATATGTCCTGGCAAACTCATGTCAATCATGTCTGTCATACCATATCAAGATTACTGTCAGTACTGAGGAAGCACAAGCAGCTATTATCCGTAGAAACTAGACTACTATTTTACAACAGTTTCATCTTGCCTCACATAAACTACTGCCTCAGCATTTGGGGAAACTGTTCGAACAGTCTAATTTGTAGAGTATCAAAACTTCAGAAGGCAGCAGCAAGGCTGATATTGAATGAAAATAAATTTACCCCTTCTTCAGTTTTGTTTGCCAAACTAAATTGGCAAACCCTTCCTGATTATGTTAAATTTGTGAAGGCAGTAGAGGCAGGGTTCGTACGGGTCCTGGAAAACCTGGAAAGTCATGGAATTTGAAAATAAAAAATCCAGGCCTGGAAAACCTGGAAAATAGAGATTTTGAGCAAAAGTCATGGAAAAGTCATGGAAAAATAAAACGAGTGGAAATATCAACAAAACCTGCTTTTTGCTCCGAGTTCATTCTGTGAACAAAGTTTTCGCTAAAACCGCCATCAAAGTATCTCGAAGTCAAGTCTTGTCAGACAGGATGCCTTCTATAGTTACGGTAATTTAAATAATTCACCTTCCAAATTTAATTCGGAAACGGCCGATTTTCCCCCTGTCGTGATTTTTTCCATCCTTATAAAACGAAAACGGGAGCATTTTCAGTATACCCGTGAAACAATAAATTCGAACATTCCCGTTTTCGTCGTGGAGTTCGTGCCGCTGAAAGTAAAGTGAATATGTTACTAAGAATAATTTGTTTATAGGGTCGTACTAAAAACTGCGCAGAACTGCGCGGAGCTTAATTTCAACTGCGCGTGGATTATTTGATGGATTTTTCTTTATTTGCTGACGAGCAGAATATTGATATTAATAAAACAGACAACAAAATCTGCAAATTGCGAATCTGTAGACTATATGTCGCTTGAAACGAGAGGGAACGAAATTCAAATGCGTGGAAATTATGTTTCACAGCCCGGAGATTAGCTTCGCTGGAATGGAATCGTTAATATTAGAGCACCTTATCCTACCTTATTCGTTATCATTTCACTTGGAATCTTTTGATATGCTTTCTTCAACTGAGTCTTATGTGTGGAATTTCAACTGTCCGGAAGAATATATTGGCAGGTATCAATTTTGAATGCGCGGAAATCGTGTTTCACGCCACTGAGATTCGCTTCGCTCGAACTAAGTCTGATGTGTATGAATTGTATCTGTCCGAACGTAAATTGAGTATAAATTTTAACTGCGCGGAAATCGAGCCTGTAAGCAAATTTGGCATAAAGTTTAACTGCGCGGAAATCCATTGCAGCTTCACCCCACGCAGATTCTCCTGGATTGAACTAAGTCTGATGTGTATGAATTTCAAAAGGCTTGTGTGTATGAATTTCATCTGTCCGAACGTTACTTGGTATAAATTTCAACTGCACGAAAATCGAGCTGTAAGCATATTTGGCATAAAGTTTAACTGCGCGGAAATCCATGGTAGCGTCACCCAACGCAGATTCTCTTAGATTGAACTAAGTCTGATATGTATGAAAAGGCTTGCGTGTATGAATTTCATCTGTCCGACGTCAACTGCGCCGAAATCGAGCCTGTAGGCTTCTCATTAGCAGGAGGTTGGAGGCGAAAATGCCCGTCAACTGGCCATTTTGAGGCACCTACTTGATCAATAGAAAGGAATTTATCGGCAATTTGAATGATATTTTCGATGTCTCATTTTCTTTAATAAACAGATGATTTGGAAGGACAAAGATATAAATGTTTCCCTCTGCTTGTCCCTGTCAGGGCTTCGGCGTAATAGTTAGTTTATGCACAACTCCTATGTCGAGGGAGCCATTATTTGATTTCTTTAGATCTGTATGATGTGTCTCATACATTTTGACTGCAAAAAGGGAGTAGTTGAGTATTTCATTTGTGCTATGGGGAGATGTCAACAGACATTGATGCTGGTGTTTTATTCACTCACCAATCCAGAGAGACATTTCCATGTAATAAAATGACAGACGTCAGTGTTTCCAACAACATGTTAATCCAGTTTATAATCAACGAGGAATCAACTTTATGAAGCGGACGAACATAAAATATGCACCCTGATCTCATCGCTGGGTGACTGACACCTCACGAGTGACGTTGTAGACAAGTCAATGTACTATACAACCCGATCATCATTGCAGGACTTGGCTTGTACATGTGAAATTTAGACGTTTAGTTTGTATGTATTTTCAATCCTTTACATCGCTGGACATTTCATTTTTAGCTCATCTGGGCCGAAGGCCCGATGGGCTTATGTCATGGCCTGACTGTCCGTCGTCCATCGTCCGTCGTCCGTTGTGCGTTGTGCGTTGTGCGTCGTGCGTAAACATCTTCTTCTCTGAAACCGCTTGGCCGATTAAGCTGAAACTTGGCATGCATGTTCCCCCAATGAGTACACCAGAATTTGTTCATGCCGTGTCGATACGATTTTAAATATGGCCGCCATGGCGGCCATCTTGAATTTGCCATTGAAACATTGTTATCGCGATTTCTCAGGAACTACTGCATAGATCTTTCTCAAATTTGGTACACAGGTTCCCCTTGGGGTCTAGTTGTGCAAGATACCTGTTGTGGTCTGATTCACAAATCCAATATGGCCACCAGGCGGCCATCTTGGATTTCCCCATGAAACATTGTTATTGCAATTTCTCAGGAACTGCTTTGTGGATCTTCCTCAAATTTGGCACACAGGTTCCCCTTGGGGTCTAGTTGTGCAAGATACCTTTTCTGCTCTGATTCGAACATCCAATATGGCCACCAGGCAGCCATCTTGGATTTCCCTATGAAACTTCGTTATCGTGATTTATCAGGAAGTACTGCATGGATCTTTCTCAAATTTGAGACACAGGTTCCCCTTAGTGTCTAGTTGTGCAAGATGCTTTTGTGGTCTGATTCAGAAATCCAATATGGCCACCAGGTGGCCATCTTGGATTTCGAGATGAAACATTGTTATCTCGATTTCTCAGGAAGTACTGCATGGGTCTTTCTCAAATTTGGTACAGAGGTTCCCCTTGGGGTCTAGTTGTGCAAGATACAATTTGTGGTCTGATTGAAAAATCCAATATGGCCACAAGGCGGCCATCTTGAATTTGCCAGTGAAATCTTGTCATCATTATTTTTCGTTAACTACTGCATGGATCTTTCTCAAATTTGGTACACAGGTTCCTCTTGGGGGTCTAGTTGTGCAAGATACCTTTTCTGCTCTGATTCGAACATCCAATATGACCACCAGGCGGCCATCTTGGATTTCCCTATGAAACTTCGTTATCATGATTTATCAGGAAGAACCGCATGGATCTTTCTCAAATTTGATATACAGGTTCCCCTTGGGATCTAGTTGCGCGAGATACAATTTGCGGTCTGATTGAAAAATCCAATATGACCACCAGGCGGCCATCTTGGATTTCCAGATGAAACATTATCGCGATTTCTCAGGAACTACTGCATGGATCGTTCTCAAATTTGGTACAGAGGTTCCCCTTGGGGTCTAGTTGCGCAAGATACAATTTGTAGTCTGATTGAAAAATCCAATATGGCCACCAGGCGGCCATCTTGGATTTCCAGATGAAACATTGTTATCGTGATTTCTCAGGAACTACTTCATGGATCTTTCTCAAATTTGGTACAGAGGTTGCCCTTGGGGTCTAGCTGTGCAGGATACCATATATGGTCTGATTGAAAATTCCAAGTTATCGTAAATTCTTAGGATATTACTGCATGGATGTTGATCAGGTTCCCCTTGTGGTCCAGTTGTGCAAGATACCTTTTTTGGTTCATTTCGAAAATCCAGTATTGCCGCATCTTGAATTTCCCATGAAACTTTATCATAAAATCTCAGGAAATAACTGCATGGATCATTTTATAGTGTTCAGGGGGGACGTCAGTGTTTCCAACAACATGTTAATCCAGTTTATAATCAACGAGGAATCAACTTTATGAAGCGGACGAACATAAAATATGCACCCTGATCTCATCGCTGGGTGACTGAACCTCACGAGTGACGTTGTAGACAAGTCAATGTACTATACAACCCGATCATCATTGCAGGACTTGGCTTGTACATGTGAAATTTAGACGTTTAGTTTGTATGTATTTTCAATCCTTTACATCGCTGGACATTTCATTTTTAGCTCATCTGGGCCGAAGGCCCGATGGGCTTATGTCATGGCCTGACTGTCCGTCGTCCATCGTCCGTCGTCCGTTGTGCGTTGTGCGTTGTGCGTCGTGCGTAAACATCTTCTTCTCTGAAACCGCTTGGCCGATTAAGCTGAAACTTGGCATGCATGTTCCCCCCAATGAGTACACCAGAATTTGTTCATGCGGTGCCGATACGATTTTAAATATGGCCGCCATGGCGGCCATCTTGAATTTGCCATTGAAACATTGTTATCGCGATTTCTCAGGAACTACTGCATGGATCTTTCTCAAATTTGGTACACAGGTTCCCCTTGGGGTCTAGTTGTGCAAGATACCTGTTGTGGTCTGATTCACAAATCCAATATGGCCACCAGGCGGCCATCTTGGATTTCCCCATGAAACATTGTTATTGCAATTTCTCAGGAACTGCTTTGTGGATCTTCCTCAAATTTGGCACACAGGTTCCCCTTGGGGTCTAGTTGTGCAAGATACCTTTTCTGCTCTGATTCGAACATCCAATATGGCTACCAGGCAGCCATCTTGGATTTCCCTATGAAACTTCGTTATCGTGATTTATCAGGAAGTACTGCATGGATCTTTCTCAAATTTGATACACAGGTTCCCCTTAGTGTCTAGTTGTGCAAGATGCTTTTGTGGTCTGATTCAGAAATCCAATATGGCCACCAGGCGGCCATCTTGGATTTCGAGATGAAACATTGTTATCTCGATTTCTCAGGAAGTACTGCATGGATCTTTCTCAAATTTGGTACAGAGGTTCCCCTTGGGGTCTAGTTGTGCAAGATACAATTTGTGGTCTGATTGAAAAATCCAATATGGCCACAAGGCGGCCATCTTGAATTTGCCAGTGAAATCTTGTCATCATTATTTTTCGTTAACTACTGCATGGATCTTTCTCAAATTTGGTACACAGGTTCCTCTTGGGGGTCTAGTTGTGCAAGATACCTTTTCTGCTCTGATTCGAACATCCAATATGGCCACCAGGCGGCCATCTTGGATTTCCTATGAAACTTCGTTATCATGATTTATCAGGAAGAACCGCATGGATCTTTCTCAAATTTGATATACAGGTTCCCCTTGGGGTCTAGTTGCGCGAGATACAATTTGCGGTCTGATTGAAAAATCCAATATGACCACCAGGCGGCCATCTTGGATTTCCAGATGAAACATTATCGCGATTTCTCAGGAACTACTGCATGGATCGTTCTCAAATTTGGTACAGAGGTTCCCCTTGGGGTCTAGTTGCGCAAGATACAATTTGTAGTCTGATTGAAAAATCCAATATGGCCACCAGGCGGCCATCTTGGATTTCCAGATGAAACATTGTTATCGTGATTTCTCAGGAACTACTGCATGGATCTTTCTCAAATTTGGTACAGAGGTTGCCCTTGGGGTCTGGCTGTGCAGGATACCATATATGGTCTGATTGAAAATTCCAAGTTATCGTAAATTCTTAGGATATTACTGCATGGATGTTGATACACAGGTTCCCCTTGTGGTCCAGTTGTGCAAGATACCTTTTTTGGTTCATTTCGAAAATCCAGTATTGCCGCATCTTGAATTTCCCATGAAACTTTATCATAAAATCTCAGGAAATAACTGCATGGATCATTTTATAGTGTTCAGGGGGGACAACACAAGTTACAAACTCATCTATTGCAGTTCTTTAGTAAAAATTTCTCACAGCTACTTTCTCCAGTTACAGACAGATGACCTACAGTGCCGTGGCACTATCTTTTACATCTTCGCAGACAGATGGGGTATGTGTTGGTTAGGCCATACCTCACCAGAGATTACTTTCATTGGAAAAATGTCCTGTTACATCTCATTGCCATCGTAACAACCCAGTCGCACATATTTCGTACTCGACATGTCTCCCCCTGGTGCATATACCCACAAAATATTGGAATCGTAGGTTAAAAACTGTCCAATGTACTGTCCGGACACGAAGTGGACAGACGGACGAACGACTGCAATCACTTAATAAAAATTGGTTCTGGTTATTGCTTATACAGCTTACTGACAATCACACATTATATTTTGGTATAATTGCCTTTATTCCATAACCTCCAATTACAATCATGAATTTGCAGCTTGACCTCCTGTGAAATCGACTATGTTGCCATTTTGTTCAGGGGAGACAACGCAAGTTAGAAAATCATCTATTGCAGTTCTTCAGTAAAAATTTCTCGCAGCCACTTTCTCCAGTTATAGCCAGATGAGCGCTACAGTGCCGTGGCACTATCTTTTACTTCATGTTTGATGGATAATGAACCAAACGTCGGCATCACGGTACAGATTTAGCCCGGAAATATGGTCGACTGACTGCAGGCACGTGTCGCAATACTGTCGGGCTATCATCCCTATTGTGGTAATGGAAACTTCCACTGACCCGGTGTTGTAACCCCACAAGGCTTCCCGACGAATTGAATTGGAAGAGTTCACTTTCAAAATAGGGAAGTAAGGCACAAAAGTTTTAAACATGCATATCGCTTTTCAACAACAACAACGTGGAGACAGATTTTTCTTTCGTTTCGTAGACTATTTTCTTTGTATTTCATTCTTGAAACTTGCAACTCTGGCGGACAAATTCACGACCTACGCAATTTAATTATAATAACATCAACAACTACACAGGGACTGTTTGAAGTTGAAGAAAAAGAAAAACATTTACGCGACAGATGGCTGATAAAAACTTTGGGGTTGGTAGCTTGTCGATGGGGAGGGCGGGTTACGCGCAACTGACATATTTTTAAGGATGGCCTCGAGTCTTTTAAATGAACTATGATAGAGATATCAAACATAATACATGGTTATCAATAGATCACAATGATCAGGGTGAAGCGGTCCGCCATTTTGGATCTTCCGTGAAAATCAGCAACACATATAATTCGAACACAAGCGTTTTTCTGGAATTAGCGTGACAAATAATTTGAAAGTAGCCAATTTTTAAAGTTGCGAGTTTCATCACCGTTGTTTGTTATTGTGGGACATTTTTGATTCAATTATGTATGGCATTTGCATATTAAAATTAGGGCATGCAGACAAATAATGGCATTGACTTCGCAGGATATCCACCACCAATGAAGAATTTCAGTGTAAAAAATCTTCACATTTCTGGGAAAGTGTGCCCGAAAAGGTCATGGAATTTCCTGAAGTTGGTCATGGAAAGGTCATGGAATTTCAGACATCCTAAGGTGTACGAACCCTGGTAGAGGTGTACAAATCCATGACAAATGACTACCCGAATTATATGAGAGAACTGTTCTCGATTAATGACTCACATTATATATGTCATTGAGATCCTCTTCCAAAAAGGCACTTCGAATTCCTTTCCCTCACTCTGAACTGTACAAGAAAAGTCTTAAATACTCTGGTGCGGTTCTATGGAATTCTTTAGAACCCGCAATGCAATGTGCTCCCTCAGTACGTTCTTTCAAACACATGTACATAAAGAACCTCAGTGACAGAAAATGATTGTTCAATCATTCAATTTTGTATTCTCGTGACCATTCGTATGTATTCTCTGTATATAGTCATGGTAGTGCTTGTGTGAATTTGTGTTTTTGCCTGAGGGCCTCAGGGAAGATCAGCTTTTGCTGACTGAGTCAGATCATGTATTTGTTTACCCTCGTTAAATAAAGCTTATTATTATTATTATTATTGGCGGAACTTCGCACAGCTGGTGAGTTCTGGGGGTAGATTGATATTATACAACTAAACATAGAAATACTTTTGAAAATAACACAAGGCTATCCTATGGATAACATCTTGTTTATTGCTGTGGAGGTGACGTTTATAACCTTATAAAGTCATAAGATACAGGTACATACAGATACTCTGCTGATGGAATCATCTAACATTTATGGCCGAATTCAATATTTATAGTTAAAAGCGACGTTAAATCAAATTCACTCACTCACTCTCTCCTAGGGTAACATTTCTATGTTTGCAATCAAAGATCATGTTTTCTTACCTCCGGACAACTGTTTGTGACTTCCACAAACATTTTGTTGTCATTTGGGTACCACAACCGTATAACCTTATCTCAAGAGTTGTTGCTATATGCAGGTCATAACTTGGCTAGGTTATAACTTTTATAACTTCTGTAAGTTGGTCCCCTCACTGATATTATTGTCTTGAAATTCAAATATCATTGTGTTGAGCATAATGTAATTTGAGTCACCAGAACATTTAGAATATCATTACAGTTCAAGAGGATTTGTGATGCTGACTTGATACATTTGTGTTATTATCTGTTCAGTTAGACATCTACATTTGGATGTTCCAGCACTGACCATTTGAACAAATCTACTTAAGGATACAGAGCCCTCCTGGCTGAAGAAAATGACCATTTTTTTTTCATTCGCCAATTTCAATATTCGAAATTAGATCCTCCTTCTGTTGAAAAAAAAAATTGAAATTCCAATTCTAAATAGTGTAATTTTAGGTTTAAATTCATTTTTCTGAGTTCCTCGTCTTGATTTATACTTGTCATGCTTGTTGAGGTGTGAAAATTAAACAGATTATTGTGCCCACGCTGACAGCCGATTAACCTGTTGGTCATTTGTGTTTTGTGAAGTAATTTAACTGGCTATAGACTAACCAGGAAATCGCCTGCCTGCCTGCTTCAATTGTATGACTTGCCACAAAACGTGGGCCAACGGATGAAATATTATCTACCTTTCTGGTTTCCTAAGCTAATTATCTAAAACATATTCACAGAATTGTCGACACACCATCATCGTTTATTCCATTTTCGGTCTTATGACCTGTGCGTCTTGTCCCTACGCCTTTGAAGCCTACTAAGTCTTAGTAGGCTCCATGCTACACCTAATCCAGTTAGCCATACAAAAAATATATATACAGTATATTTTACATGGAATGATTAAAATAAAGTAAAACATAAGAGATAAAACGTCATCTACAACCAGTACACAACAATTTCATAATGGGGATTGGCTGTATAAAGACAAATTCAAGAGGGTGTGTAAAATGTCTGCAGGAGAGCTCTGTATCCTTAAAATGATGTGTAATTAAATTTGACTAAATGGTTCCCTTTTCTGTAAGGCTTCCACAAGTTTATCAAAGAAATCTTCCTCTGTACAGTTCCTGTAATCTAAATATGTGACACAGTTAAGGATTCTGTAGATATCACGGGGTAATTTATCAAAGTCAATGTCCTCCATCAATACTGGAACCAGAAGCTGGCGACCAGTGTGCACACTCTCCAAGTAGGCCATGTTGAATTCATACACACACCATTCACTCTGGAAGTAGGCCTCAGTGAGGAGGGCTACAGTTTTTCCACTTCCATGAACAGCTCTGTAAATGTTATGGGCTATAGGAGTGCCAGGCACAAAGTCTCGAGTATGGAGACAGAGGGTCATACCACGCTGTTGTTCTAGTATGGGATAGACCTTATCCATGATGAAACGATGACTGCTATCCTCGTATGACATGAACCCATCATAGGTGGCACCAGGCGCCTCTCCATCATCCTCTATTAGAGGTTCATACAACTTGAGACGCAGGGCTAACTTGTTCTTGTAAAACCTCACCTGCCATCGATGGCGATGGCAGAAAAGTGCCGCTAAAATTATTGCAAGAAGTCCAACGAGTGACACTGCAGAGACAATAAGCATTGTACTAGATATACATTGTAAATCAAGTCTCTTGATGATTGTCTCTAAATCAACAAAACTGGTATTCCTTCCACCAGGTAGAGTACATGAGTACCTATCCATCTGTAGGAAATACTCCCTCCTCTTGTGAAGCCATTTAAGAAAGTCAAGGTTCTCACAAGAACATTGAAACTGATTCCCCAACAAGTTTACTCTGATTTTCCCATTCTGTATCACCGCATCTAATTCTGAACGAGCAAAACTACCAAGAGCAGTTACTCTGTTGTTTCTGAGGTCAAGCAGGGTCAAGTTTGTCATGTGGCAATGGTAACATTCCAGTCAATAAAATAGTTATTGCTTATAACCAGTGTTTCGAGATTTCTTTGTTGGTTGAATATCAGAGGTGGAAGTATTTTTAAATAGTTCTTGCTCAAATCTAGGTAATGTAGACTTTTCAACCCAGAGAATGTCTGACCCTGAATATCTCTGGACAATGGCAGAGATAGATTGTTGTCACCAAATTTGAGCACTTCAAGGCTGACCATGTCTTGGAAGAAGTATGGTGTGAGATAATCACATTGTATGTTATGGATATCCAAATATTTTAGATCATGTAGACCATACCACGGTCCCCACAACTTGAAACTATTCCCAGACATGTCCGCATACTCAAGACGGTTTTGTGTAAAGTTGAGAGGTGGTGCTACTCCTGAAATGTGACAATGCTGCATATACAAATACTGAAGGTTTCTGGGACAGTCAACCACAAATCGGTTATAATTGATTGGAGACTGTCTGAACATATTCATTCTGAAGAGATTGCGCTGAGAGTTTGTGAGTAAACCGTCAGTGATGAAGTGTTTTCTGGTATCCATACTGCTACCAGCTACTGCTTCAGTTCTGTGTTTAATGTGGGCACTGTCCTGCATGCCCTGGTAGCTTCCATTGAAAGTGTGTAGATTTTTCATTTTGGGAATTCGGTCCAACCATTCTGAACTCCCTGCAACAATATCATTTTGTGCCAGATCAAGGTTTTGAAGAGATGGTGGAAGGTAATCAATAAGGTTATCCTCTATCTTTACAATGTAACTGTTGGATAAAATCAGGTCTGTCAAATTGGTGTTAATCAGCGGCTCAAAGGTTTTCTCTGGGAGTACAAACTCCTGTCCATAATCATGAATGCGATTGAGAATGAGCACTTTGATTGAGGAACCTTTCAGTCCTTCAAGACCTGTTTTTAAGTGTTCAAAGGTCAGGTGTTGCCATGTTAGGTCTAAGGTGTGAATGGTTCTCAGTGGACGAAATGCTCCAGACTGAATGCTCCTAATTTCACACTGCTGTAGATTCAAATATGAGAGATTTGTTGGCTTCAAGTTGATAAACGTATCATTGGATATCACCGGCATTATGCAGAACAAGTTTAAGCCTGATAGAGAAAGGGTTGTAAGCTTGTGAAGTCGTCGAAAGCCAGGACCAAATGTTGTGTTTGTAAGACCATCCATGTATAAAGTGTGCAGATTTGTGAGGTGACTTAGAGCACCATCAGGGTAACTCCAGTTAGTTCCACATTGACCATCTATAGTGTTGTTGTTGATGTAGAGAACTCTGAGATTCTGTAAGTCTGAGAAGACAACAGTCTGGTAAGGTGTGATTCCATTGCAGTAACTCAGCAAGTTTGTATTAAGGTGCAATTCTCTCAGGTTGATGAGTCCATCGAAGGCATCTTCACTAAATGTTCCGAGTTTATTCCAAGAGAGATCAAGCACTTTGAGATGCTCAAGTCTAGAAAATATTTTAGATGGCACATTTGTCAGGCTGTTTTGACTGAAATCAAGATGGACAAACTTCGGGGACAGATTGTTAGGGATTTCTGTCAAGTTTCTGTTGGAGCAATCTCCCATTAGTACACCAGACTTGGGATCAACCTCACAACTACAAACCTTGGGACAAATCATGTCGTCTTGATCTGTGGCCTTTTGAACAACTAGGGAGATGTCGGCCATCACTAACACCATGAAGAAACACAGAATCTTGCACAACACAGGAGTTCTCAATATCATTTTAGTCATTTCTCCAGCAAGATTTTTTCGAAGGTAAACCATGAATATTTGCTGCGGGATGGACAAGGACTGTCCAAACCAGGCCAGGTGAGCTAGGGTGACTTCTTGTAGTCCAGTTTATGATGACCTTTGTTTGAGAAACCTTTATTTTATTCCAAGTGTTTAATGTCATATATTTTTAATCCTGCATTTGCCAGTTCATTCATCCACTCCAGTGTGATAGTTGTGAATTAGCTTGAATATCCCTAGCAGATCGATCCCACTTGTATCATCAGTCAAAACCTGAAAGGACAAATATTTGATTTTAGTATGTGAATGTGTTTACAGTACTCCAATTTCAATGGGAAATTATAATTCACTCCCTATCAAAATCAAGCAGTTGATGTTGACGGAGTAGATCTACTGCATACATGTAATTCTGAAAGAATAATTTAATGTATTATTCCCCCCCCCCCCCAACATTTAATGATGGTATATGTTTGGTCTTAAAACTCTTTGAAACTGACATAAGTTTAAGATTTGCAGGTTGAATTACTTCATAACTGAAGCTCCTCTGTAATGCGATTTCTCATGTATTCTGCAATGTTGACATCAACTGTTTCCAACTTACGACATCACCGACCATCTCTGGTTTGAGACATTTTGCAACAAAACGTTTACTTAAATAGTGAAGATGTAGGATAGCCATGTTAGTCTGATGAATATGAAATTTGGTTAATCCATTTTAGTATTCAACAATATTGAATATATTGTCGCTTCAGAAATACTTTCTGATAGAACTAGTTCTATAGAATATAATTCATGTCTTAGTTTTTAATTGACACATCATGCCACCCTTCCTGGGTTTTTCATACCTTGACACAATTTTTCATGTCAATTTTTTTTTAAAAAAATGTATATATAAAATGTCCTGCCACTGTTTATAACACATCATTCTCAACACACTCACTTTTATTTTATTAACCATTTTAGTGTTCAACATTTGACCTTGCCTCTGTGAAAAGAAAAAAATATAATTTACAATTTCTTTTCTAAAAGGTGTAATTTGACTGATATTCTATAACACTTACACCTATTACACACTGCTAACCATGCAATTATTAGACAATTTTGCACGGTTGAGAAGTTTGTGACATATGAACTCTACACCCGTGATCTTGACACGCACAGATGTTCACTCAAGATAATCCATTTCACAGGGCGGGTGATAAATGGCGTCCCCGTCCTCCTATACAATCCAATAAACAAATAGTATGGATGCCCTGCAAGTAGGAACTTTAGTTTATTTTAATGGCAGAAAATAATAATCGCAGCTACATATATTTACAAACCAATTGAGTGTTACACAATGAGAAACAGATCAACAGGAGATACAAAACGTGCTTTCAGATACGAATTATCTAGAGAAGTGGAGGTCGATGAGTTCATGAGAGACTCAGATGATGAATCTCTTCTTGCTGTTTTAAATGAGACACGAGTGTTATCAGCTGAACAAAAGTAGATTTTCCTCCGCTGACGACGAGAAATTAAGAGATCTGGCTAACAAACGAAATGAACCAGGGACCGACAGGCAAATGAAATGGGAAATATGGATATTCAAAGGTATTAATTTCATTTTATATTATTAATAAAGATGTAAATTTCTGTCTCAAGTTTGACTGTTGGTACCATCGTGAAATTAAGAATGACACACAAATAGGCTTGTATGCATGTATGTTTCACACAGTCTCAGGTGGCGGAAAGACTGCGCTCCAATCTGAGAGACCAAATACCGTAAACTCGTCCATTGATATTGGCACGCTGCCAACTGCGGCGGTAGGGACATTTCAACAAAGGGAAGAAAGATTGTGAACGTTTACCATATTTTTCTAGTCTTTCATGGTAATCTTTGTTGATTGCCAATTTGAGTAGTGCAATAGAATAGAAATAATGTTTTCATAAGCAGGTAGCAGAAATAAACTTTCCCACACTAACCATGCGTAAAATAAGGATTTAGCACACCTATGAAAACATTATTTCTTAAATTTTCCTGTCATAAGCTTCAGACAGATGTGTGAAATTTAATGGTTGAACTGTTGCATTTTGTTATTGCTCTAGGTTTACATCGAAAACTCTGTATTTTTTCAAAGAGTATCCAACCACACCTGAAATTTTGCATGTTCATTCTGTATATAGTATAGTTGAAGTCTGTCTCAGTTGTTTCACATATATATTCTAGTTTGGGAAATGTTGATACATTATGATTATTATTGTTGTTGATACATTATTATATTATTATTATTTTTGATACATTATTATTATATTATTATTGTTGATACATTATTATTATTATTACACTGATAAAAGTTATCACATGTACTTGTGAATGTGATGAGTACAAGTACAGTCTATTATTCAGTCACAATTAGAAAAAAAAACTACGTCATGGATCTTAAACTGACTAAGAACAGGTCCAATACCCAAAACTTAAAATTGTTCAACTATTTGATTACATAGTTGGTTATTTTTATTTCAAAAACTTTCTCGTTCTATGTCCGATTTTATTAGTAATTACTCTACAAGTTGGAGAAATTTATGGTGAATCTGATGATAGCTAGCAAAACAGTTTTTTCCCCATGATCTTGATGTCGGCAATGTTTCGATCCCGTTTGAGGGCGCAGGGATATTCTCTTTGAGGGCGCAGGGATATTCCCTTTGATTTCTCTCATAATGTAGACTGACTCCGCTTCTTGATAAAATAGCTGCTCCCTCTGTCAGATTTTTTATGGTAGGCCAGGTTTTGTGGTGTGCTTCATTCAGCAGAATTCTGTTCAGTGTTCTATCAAAGTTCAGTCCTTTGTTTTCTCCCATTAGTTTTTGTTTTAATATGCAAATCGCTTTAGTGAGAATTAAAATCGCTCAAAAAATGTTTGCTAATACTGGTCCACCGAGAGCACAAACAGAATATTCTCATAGCCCTGTGGCTTCGATCATCATTACTGTAAAGAGACAAATGCTAGTGAGTGTGCAAATGTATCTGTATACTTAATGAACTAAATACTAAATGGTTTGACTTGTCAGTTAGCATGTTGGTGAGACCGCTAGAGTATGTGAAAATCAACATAAACACAGCAACATGAGAAGACCCATGATGTTAATTTGTACACATAATGTGCTCACCCAGTATGCTGCACAGAATACACTTCACATAAATCCTTCTCTTTCCATAGATCGGTACCGGTATGTTGTATTTCAAGCTACATGTCCCATATTTTGTCTGCGTATTGCTTTTCATCTACCTGTATTTATTGTGGACATTGCACAATCTGTGTATCAGAAATAACGGTAATTCTCATGTCATTCAACCTTTTCTAGTTGACGTATAATAATGCATTCAGCCTGGATGATCGACCCACATTGGCATTCTGCTACATATGACACATCTACGTGCGGGATGTATGAGCAGGATGTTCAACTAATCCACAGTTATGGAAACACCAGATATTGGATGACAACTCTGTCCATGTCCTTGATGACATAGTACTGAATAGAGTTATGACAGCTGAATCAAAAACCTTTGTTTGGGCAGCATGTGGGCGTCAGAACTCTTTTGACTTTGGGATATGGGTATTTCCATAGAATCTGAGCTGAAGGCACGCCAAACTGAGGGGTCCTTGGATAGAAACAGAATCACTTCGTTTTTCAGACAGTTTTGAGATTTAGAGATACCTGGGTGTGACCAAAGACAAATGTGCAAGTCTCGCATAGAATGTGTGAAGGTGTGTGAAGATCTAGCTATGACTGATGGTCTATAAAAATGTCCCATCAATCCTGGACCTGCACTATAATTCAAGTTAATCCTTTGACAATACTATCTGCCCTGATGGCAGTGGTATATTCATTGATGCATGGCTCCCTGCCTGATTTGTGGTTCATTAGTCATGTTGCTTTTCTATTTAATTGATCATTTGACTATTTTCGACCCAAATGTAAGCATAATGGTCCTTTTTTTTAGAATAGTAAAATAATTTATCCATATTTACACCAGTCATCATCGATTAAAATTATTTTCTAGGCTGAAGAGATAGGGAAGCTGCTAAAGGGGCAGATAGCATTGTCTAAGGATTACCTTCCATTACAGTGCAATCAATGATTTATTTTATTTACCAATATTTGTATAGGAATTGCCCCATTCAGGCCTAGCCTGCTCTAACAGGGGGTCCTATATACATGCACACATATAACACACACATATATATATACATTCAACAGATAACAGATATAAATTAAGATGCTTCAGCAGTTTGAAGCAACAAATATAAATTAAAAATGCTCCAGCCATTATCTCATTAAAATTGGGTGGTAGGATCTAAAATAAGCATTTTTACATTCCGTACATTGACGTTTAAACTGTTCCATAGAACGCCACCAGAGTAATAAAATGTTCTAGAATAAAAAGAGTTCATAGACGTCCCGGTCTTAATAAAAATGTCATTGTTGCTGGCACTTCTTGTGTTGTACGAATGGACAGTATTTACATGTTCAAAAAGCGGACTTATATAATCAGGCAGCAAATTATTGACAGTTTTATACATAAAACAGGATTTTTGATAGTTAATTCTCTGATCAATGGACATCCATTTCAGAGTAGAAAGCATTTCGGACACATGAGTATCGGAACTAACTTCTAATACCACTCGAGCTGCTCTATTTTGCATTTTTTGCACCCGATCAGTTTTACATTTGCTGGCGCTGCACCACACAAGATTACAATAATCGAAATGAAGCAAAATCAGTGTATTGTACACAATTATGGCTGTAATTATGGCTGTAAAATATGGCTGTAGATTATAGTTGAAGTTCCCGCCTGCTTATTAATATGTGTTGTGATCCCATTGCAAATTATATCAATAAATATACATCATGTACACCATGTCATGATGACTGTGTGTTCATGCATATTTTTTTGCATCAATGCTGAATATTCTAAACTGTGTTGACAGTGATGTGATTAGTTGAAACTCAAGAAGCAGGGGGTTGGAATAATAGGCCTACCTGTCCGCCTGCCTGAGACAATCTAAAATCAGCATGGACAAGTCTTTCTTGACCCTTCACCTGTCCATGAGCAAACCCAGCTTTTCATCAGCGAACACACACCATGTTAGAAGAGACAAGTTGAGATTGCTAAGGGCAAGCAAGTTTTGCCCAAATGGAAAGCTAAAAGTTATTATTATTTTGACCCATGAGAATGAAACATTTTCAAAGAGGAATGCTTGAAATTTGTTTGCATGGACTCGTGGAGATAGAGATGAAAATCTGATTCTGGCTGTTCTATTTTCTTAAAAGAGCTGAGTAAATCTCTCTAATATACATTGCCGTGAGAGGATTTGGTAATAGGTGTATCATGGTTCATTTATATACCTGTGTGATCTGGAAATGTGGTGTCAAAACAAATATCTTTAATTGGTTAAATTCTCCACATCACATGGCTATAAGCCTACATGTCAGAGTAAAATACAGAATGCTCATTTTAGAAACTGACTAACCTTGTTACTGTGTAGTAGCTCATCGCAGATCTCTAGCTATATGCTGTTGATTAAAAAGGTTTTAGGTGCAACATGATTTGGTCATAAATGTCTGGGGCAGATTCCATGTATCTATATGGTCATATCCTTCAGAGAGAGAGAGAGAGAATTAAGTTTTAACGTCGATTTGTTCACGTGTGACCAGTTGGGTCAGCACCTAGATCCTTTGAATTTAGTTTCATTTTGAAGAAGTAATGAATAAGCCAGAAGCCATTCATATTTTTGTTTGTTCAACTGTTTGGTTAGTCTATATCAAGGTTCCAGCATGCTAGGGTAATTTGGTACAGGCTGAAATACTAAAACAATTCACATCAACAGACGTCTAAGGCCATCCTTAAAAATATGTTTGTTGGCTGTAACCCGACCCTACCTCAGGAAGTTGGGTCGGTAGGTAGGTAATTTTTTTTTTTTTTTTTAGATCAGGTTTTCCTTTTGGGGAGGCTGGAAGAGGTTAGTGTGATTTAGTTCAGATACTAAGCAGGTCATTTGAAATATTCTTTTTGTCTGGCAGCAAAATTATTTCAGTATAGAAAACTAGTTATCTTCAAGGTATAAAGCAAGATATTCTTAAATTCAGGCTTGTGTACCTGTTTTATTTCTTAGAAGACATCGACATCCTTGAACACATTCTTGACAATGACTTGACAATGACTAGTGACTAGCTGGTCAAAAAAAAAAAAAAAATACCACTACCAGACAAACTTTTGCCAAAATTGTGACAGGAAAGAAAAAAATCCTCTCAGTGTTATACAGAAGGTTGTTCATTATACCATTTGGAGTTGAGAAAATTACCTCAAATTAATCATTAACATCATTACTGCCCTTCCTCGTCGCAAATTTATGGTGTGCTTTTATTGAATACTTAGGTACTTCCTTTATTCAGATTAGAAATACATCGTAATTTAATTTACTGACAACAATGAGGCAAACACTAAGTTTCTAACCTGTGTCTTTTCGTGGAATTTAGTCCGAGGTGGAATTCTGACAAGCGTATTTGATGCCGACATCGGAACGTCAAAATTAAGCTGATGGCACCATCTAATAAGTTTGTCAAGACCGCTGAAGCCACCGACACTATATCCATGGCTTCATCGACATAGAGGGTTATAAAGTTTCCGTTAAACAACAAAGCAGTATAGATTTTCTGCATTTAGGCACACTGAAGGTTTCTCGGATAAAAGTAGAAATCCAAACATCGTTGTTGTTGTAACATCGTCAGTCTCAGAATCTGTCGGTGTACGGACCCACGTGGTGCATGGTGACAGTCCTAAACATGTCTACGTTCCAAGTCGATTCGCGACAGAGCTCTTTATGGCAGGTTTTAATAACCAACCGTTTTGAAATATTTTTCCCATCCTGTGTTGCTGTTGCCTCTCGATGTGTTTATTGTCCTCTCGTCCAAACCCAAACACAAAACAGAAGGGGGAACTTCCCGCCATATACACGTGGTCGACGAAAACTGCATTCCCCTACGGACTGGGCCATGGAGGATATGCCTTCAAAATGTGCGACATAAGCTCACATCGCGACTACTGGAGAGTGAAATCCTGCTTGCTTTTGCTAGGCGAACGTTTTACATACGTTTACATAGGGGAGATAATTCTGACATTGCAAAATAAAATAAAAAGATGACCGGTCGGAAAATCGGCGAAAAAAGTTTCCAGTCGGCGGATTTTTGGACAGTCGGTCGGGTTACGCGCAACAAACTTATTTTTAAGGATGGCCTAATAAGTATAAATTGTCTCAGTACAAGTAGTCAGCTTTCTCATGATTCTCTTTTTTAACAGGGGTAATTTATTAACCCTTCATACTATTGAGATATCTTTTCTTAAGATATATCATTTCTTTCCTTTGATAATCATTGACACGGCATTAGTGTAACTTTCATTATCAGATTCAGCAATAGAGTCAGACAGATGTGGCAGTTATAAATAGGGTTGACTGTAAATTGAGAGATTGAGATCAAATTTATATACACATACTGTCTAACATTTTCATTTCTATACTGAAAACTGGTGTGCTTGAAAGTTCACTCAAGGTCTCTGTGCCATACCTTGTCTGCATTGATACTAGCTAGGATTCTGATTCTGACCCTATATATGGCCTACCTTTATGTTTGCCTGTACCATAGTACATATATATTTCTTTCATCTTCATCAGTCGAGTATATTTTTCTGTTCATATACGAATGTGTGTGATGACCATATCACATTTCCTCTGTGCTAGGAGTAAAGGGTAGCAAGAGAAACCCTGTATTTGGCAGATGTGCCGCACATCAGTGTTTTATCTCTGTCTGTCCAGACACAAATCTTTTCAGCATCAGCAATGACTTCACTGAGATTTACAACAGTATGAAATATTAGTTTACTCTATGAGGCTCGTATCCATGGGCTCCCGGACAATAACAGTAAATAAAGAGCTCTGCTTCACAGTATATGTATATGGCGGTTCTTTATTAGGTTCTCTATTATCAACCCATGTTCATCTATTCGCTAAGTTAACAGCTTTGACATTTCAGAATGTTCCAAATAGGCTTGTCCTATGTACTTGTAGTTACACCTAAACATTACACTTGTTTGATATGGGTATCCCAAATATAATGCCATGTACAATACCACATGAACATTGTAGTGTCAATGGGGTGTAAGAATTTATCCAGCCATGAAAGCCGTAAAGTAGATTGAGAGATACTGTCCCAGACTGCAGGAAACCCAGTCTTCAATACAATGAGCTACTCTTTTATAAATGCATTGACTATTGTATATTGTATAGAAAATATAATTCTAACCGGCAGATGTTTGCTTTGAATATGATACTATATATTTACTGAATATAGCCTGAAATTGTGAATGATCATTCAGAGAGGGATATTATCCTTGGCCTTCAAAAGATACCAGTGATAAAATGGTCGATCTTTGATGTAAGGATCACCCGAAGAAAGGAGGAAAATAATTTGTCTGGGTACACCAATGAGTCTCATCATCCCTAGTCATGGCTCATCTATCAAATCCATGCCATGACAGCTGGGTGGTGCTTAGTTGGTTCGTCGTGATATATCTGAAATATTGTTGAAAGCGACATTAAATTCTATTCACTCACTCACTCACCCATGCCATGACGGATAGCTTATTATGTTTCGTATCCGTCGTCATTTTGAATTGATAAGCACCCGCTTGTGATTTCCCTCGGCTTTTCTCCATATGAACTCGGCCTTCATCGAAATATACCGAGATCCTGCGAAGGTTGTGCATTGCCCCAAAATGCCGTCCATTCATTGGCTGTTATTTTGAACTGACAGTTCCAGTAATAACTGTACAGCCCTAATCTGCCTGCAGGGCCTGGTACAGAGTATACAGACCTGTATTATGGAGGATGATGAGTCTAGATAACAGGCTTTGTTGCAATGGAAAGGTCTGAACAACGCATACTTTACAAAGAAGACCAACCGCCCAAATGTTCTCTGTACAATAATCGGACAACTCTCGCTCTCAATAAACATTGAAACGTGAAAATATATGTCATACACATATACACCTCTCAATTCATAATTTTGCTAAGGCATATGAGATTTGATTATATCTGCCTAAACATTAAGAGCAAATGCGAAATTCTAGGCATCATAACTGATGACAAATAGAGGTTTGCAGGTTTGTCAAAATCCTGATGGTCATATAGATATAGTGGACATGGGTCTTCCATCTCCAGGCTAGTTATCATCAAAGGTGGTGTGGGTCTTCCATCTCCAGGTTAGTTATCATCAAAGGTGGTGTGGGTCTTCCATCTCCAGGTTAGTTATCATCAAAGGTGGTGTGGGTCTTCCATCTCCAGGTTAGTTATCATCAAAGGTGGTGTGGGTCTTCCATCTCCAGGTTAGTTATCATCAAAGGTGGTGTGGCGTTTGCAGTAAATCCTCCAATAATTCAATCATAAGAAATAAAATGTGATATAGGATATGGGGTAAGACGTATCGCAGCTCATTCGCATGTTCAAGTGGGATATATCCAATACTTTTTTCGTTCAGGATTTATATATCAGAACTTTGGTGATGACAGGATATATATGTATCTCCAACAACACATTTTGACATTTTTATATATCAGCAAGATACGTTACTTCCGATATATAAATACGAGATTGTTGATCGAGGACTTGAAGAAATTTATATCCAAAAAAATAACATAAATTGAGATATATATCTAGAAATCTAAAATAAGTATTTATAAATCCTTCATGCATTATTTTCACTGGAGAATCAGAAAGTGACAAACGGTGCCTCATAACAAATTTCTATCATTTGATTTTAAAAACTTTGACATCAACTGATTTCGAAATTCATTATTTTCCACCTACAACAAGTATGCAACGAGTCTTTTGAATCAATGTTGGTTATTCCAGAAATAATTTTGTGAAAATGCCCAGACGCGTGAGATTTTGATATAGGGCGTGAGACAGAGGCCAAATGAGTGAGTTTCATACCGAGAGTGTTGATAGGTCTGTACATAGAAGTGAAAACACAAGTGTCTGTCAGCAGCAGGCTGGAGTCTACATGGTATCAAGTGTTTTTGGCTTGCATAGTTTTTAATGTCCCTACACAATCCCAGTTCATCCCCCTCCCCGTTAATGAGTAGCCAGTCAACCCCTACAATACATTAACAATACCTGGGTTCATACTGTACATCACCTGCATACATGTACATGTACTTTAATCCTCAGATTTATTCAGAAAATGAAATAAAAACATACAAGTATTATTGTATACTTGCCATATTATTTCAGGGTCTGTACTTTGCGGGCCTGTTCCTGTTCCATGCTGGCAAACATGACAAGGCCAGAGAATATGTGGACCGTATGCTGAAGATGAACCCTAATTCAAGGGAGGTAAGTATGACCATACTATTTCGTCAATTCCTGGTCAAAACAGTGGCTGAATGAATGTATTGTACTTGATAAATACATGTTCCTACGAAGTGAGCTCTCATTTGCAATTGTCCGATAATGAGTGAGTCAGTGAGTGAGTCGCCAAGATGATAACGGAGTCCCTACACAGTCCCTACACAATCCCTTGGGTGTATGTTTCATTTTGAAGGTTCCCTGATACCAGGAAGCCTGGTCCATTCGAGATTCAGACATCTGAGAATGGTTATCGTTGGATGGAATCCCCCAGTCCCCATATATTCTGGCAGCTTACATGATGCTACACTTATTCATCCTATGCACTACCCTTGGGAGGATTTCCCCACCCCTGGGGCAGACCTACTTAGGTTACCTATAAACCTCGAAATTGGCAAAAAATATATCAAGTACACACTCAAATCATATCAAACGCTACTTTGTAGGTCCTGTGACGTTAGTCACACTGCTCATGTATGTATAGGCTGCAAAAGGAAGTTTCTCATGAAGTAATTGCATTTGCTTGTTTTGGGCTTTTAGCTTCACCCTTCCTCCTCCTCCTTATGGTTACATGAATCCTCCAATGGATGGATTTCTTTCATTTTTTGCGCATGGATGTTTCATATATTTCAGGGTTTAGTGATCAAAGGATGGGTTGAAATGATGTGTGGACGAGATGCCTATGCCAAGAAAGCCATAAAATTCTTTGATGAAGCTATTACGTGAGTCTATTCTTGGTTTTCCTTAATGTTTACACATGAGCTCATTAACCCACTGCTAAGTGCATATAGTAAATAAAAAACTACCCTGTAGATTTGAATTTGGAACATTATATTGATGGCATTGAAAAAGACCAAAATAATGGCAAATTCTTAGTCAAATTTCCATCTCAAAAAAGATATGAATTTTTCAGTCTCCAATAAAATAAAACTTTATTGTATAATTTGCAGTAAAATTTGAATGTCTACTGCCACTATATCCCTATCGCACGATGGCGGCCCTCGACCAGCAGTCACTCGATGAGCATTTTAGAGTAAAAAAAAATTTTGTTACACACTATTCATGCTGTTGAAATGCGACAATTTTTTTATGGATCTACACCGGCAAGATCAGTTTCATGGTTCAGAAGCACCGCCGCATCCTTATTTTAGTGCCACGTCAACATTTTTTATAACCCACAGTGAAAAAAATAATTAATTTTTATTATAATTATTTTTTATTTTTTTTACTCATTTCACCCTTCAACATTTGGCAAAATAATGTTATTGAAGGAAGGAAGTCAAACAGTTATTTGATGTCTTGTTCCTCAGGGATCCATACTTGGGCCCCTGATATTTATTATATATGTGAATGACTTATTGCTTTGTGATATTTCAAGTACATAGACCTGTATGCTGATGATAGTACTATTTATACTAATGGTATTAGAGTAACTGAACTTGAAAGAAGCATGGTTCTGGATCTGGAGGCCATGGAGGAATGGTGCTTTCTAAACAAAATGTACCTTCATCCAACAAAGTCCACAATTATGCTCTTTGGTACGAGACCTAAGCTACAAAAGACTGACAAAGATATCCATTTACAAATTAACAGTTCTGAACTGCAAAATGTGCAGTCCGATAAGATACTAGGACTACTTATTGACCAAACACTAAGTTGGCAGGACCATGTTGATATGGTCTGCGACAAGATATCTACCAAACTTGGTATCCTCTACAGATACCGACATCTTCTGAGAAAGGAAGCCAAAATTATATATTACAATGCATACATTCTCCATCATATGGATTATTGTGTGAGACTTGTTTGTCCGTGGTATATACATGGACGTCTCACATGTTGTAAGACATGTTGGTATCGTGACGTTCATTTGTCTACGAAACTATCTTACATGTTTTCGGGAGTGGACTCGGGTGTGTTAACATGACTGTATTACATGTACTGCTCAACTCAGGAACTCAGACAAACACAGTATAAGTGGTATCAATCCATATCAATTTTGTATGTGAATATTGCAGATAAAAGAGATGGTTTCTATTTTGATAAATTCATAATAATTTTAGTCTGCCCGAAAGTGACATGCCTGGTGGGCTGCCATCATGCTCTGGATACAGCCAGAACATGGCTCTAATGTTACGTTGGGAAGAACATGACTGCAGCACCTGTTTACAAAAGATGAAGATGCAGACTGCAGCTCATGTCTTCCCTCAGTGGCAGTTGGAACAGAAGAGCATATGCACATATACTTTGCATGATTAATTCATGAAATTGTTGACTTGTGGAACATACTCTTGCCACAACACAATACAAAAATAATCTTTGACACACTAAACATCTATGAAAACCTAGCCACTGCATAAATGTCATATTTTGGACGATATGTCGATATGACACAAACAGATATAAGGAGATCAATAGAAAGGGCGTACATGTGTATGTTCTCAAATTCTCTAGCTAATATAGTGATGTGGCGATGAAGCATATCTAACATGTCAACAAACACATATATGTTAGATCAATTGACCAAAAAGGCAAATAAAGTATTCAAATACTCTTACTTGAATTATTTAAATCTGTTAATGTTTATAATTGACAAATCAAACCTTTAGTTTGAACATAGTATAAACATTAACTCGAAAGGATCTATGACGAACTATGTATTGAGATCTGCTGTGTCATGAAATACCCTAAAACAAGAGTTAGGCAGGCAATGCCTTCATGGGACAATACACATTACAAAGGGAGAATTCAAATCCCCTCTGAGCCTGAAATATAACATAGAATAAACCCAAACACTGATGCATGGTAAACCAAGTTACTTAAATCAGGACAGGGCAAGATTCATCTTTAGAATTTAGACCATGTTCAAATATGTGACATCCGTTAAAAACAAAACACCACAAGTTACAAATAACTTTGCAGCTGAATTTGCCAAAACACAGCAAAATCTCAACACACTGTTATACTAAGCCTTTAACAAGTTAATTGCAAATACTGTTTAACTCAGCTTGAAAATAAGTAATTAACTTCTCTCACCTGTTTACAAAAGATAAAGAAATTAGATGCAGACTGCAGCTCATGTTTTCCCTCAGTGGCAGTTGGAACAGAAGAGGGCAATATACCATGTTCTCAGTAGCTTTGAAGGCAAAATCACATGACCTCCTATGTAAACAGATGGGGCTCTACACAAGGGGAGACCCATATATTTACTTTAAACTAGTAAACAGTCAGAGACTAAAGTGACCAGTCTCTGAGGGGTTACAATTGTATGACAATCTGAGGAAATGCAACTGCGTTCCAGATAAACGGAGTGTACAAACTACAAAAACGTGCTGCAAGAATCATTCTGAATTCCCACTATTTAACTCCCACAAGATCTCTTCTGCGAGAGCTTCAATTGATCAGTATACCTGACAGAATAGTATATCAAAAAGCAACCTTCATGTACAAAATCGTCAATCAGCAATGTCCCTCATACCTTAATGATCTATTTAATTATGTAAATGAAGTTACAACAAGAAACCTCAGGTCAGCTGCGAATAACAAATTGTACCTTCCTCGACTCAAAACATGCTATATGATGCAAAGCTTGAGCTATTCAGGAGCAAAGTTGTGGAACTCCCTAGACCAAAACATTACAGCAACTCCCTAGGGCCCTTGGGATATTCAAGTCCAGAATGATGAGTAGTATTGAGTAACATTTTATATATATCCTCCTTTCTTGTTGATATTTGTCCTATATTTGTGTAATTATGATAGTTTATTTCTTTGCAATTGTCTTCTTGTTAGAGGGTCTCATGGAAGAAAATTTCTTCAAACTGACTCAGTATTTTTGTAAACCCTCAGAAAATGAAGTTATATATATATTTGCAGAAAATAATATAGTTGAAGACTGACTCTTCAAGTAATTGTTGGTTACATGCAAATTCTATTAAATTACTGATACTGCATCAGTTTTCCAGAAAAGATGGATATATTTGGCCTGTTCGAAAGAAAAACATAAGAAAAGCCTCCCTCCCTCTTCTTTTTTTTGTCAAAAAATGATTACATTTATTCAGCCTTAATTTTAATCTTCAGCTGACATATCTCAGTTTACTTTTCTTGCAGACAAGATGGAGCGAAGGATATTGACGCCCTCTTGGGGAAGGCCAAGTACTTTGAGATGCGTCACAACTATAGCGGCTCCCTAGAACTCATCAACCAGGTGGTGGTAGCTTACCCCAGCTTTACCCCTGCCCTCATAGAGAAAATGAGACTACAACTGGCCCTGCAGGACTGGGATCAGACTGTAGAGACTGCTCAGAGGTAATACATCCTGTCATGAATCTGATATTGATCTTGAAATTGAAGTAATGTAATAGTGGAAACTTTGTTTTGACTTCATCTATTTCAGCCTTCATGCCTACAACTCAAATTGTACAGCGCTGTTTTCTCTTATTCTGAAGTTGCCTGCTCATATATGGACCCCTATGTCATACCTAACTACAGTATTGCAGATGGGCGGTTGTTCTCTCTGGGTACTCCAGCTTCCTCCACCATTCAAACTGGCTGTCACCATAACCTTGTGTGACATTAAACCAAATCCCCCCACACTAACTACAGTATGAATGAGGGACATGGGTACAGTATTCTTTCTCAGTTCTAAATGTTCTTACTCAGCTACTCTCCATGCAGTCATTCCTCTATTCTATATTGTACATTTCAGAGCCCTTGCCCAAGAGAATAACTGTCTGGAAGCCCTGAAGTATGAGGCTCTGAACTTACTCTGCAGAGATGGAGCATATCAGGATGTGAGAAAATCCACTCATCAAACTTCCTAATCTTGTCAAACCTTCCTAATCATGTAAACACTAAGAATCCAATGAAGTCAACATTGTAAAACTGTTCTAGTGGATATTTATCTATATTTAAAAACTAAATAAAAATAATGTACACTTGCATTGTATGTTTCCTCACTTGTACTCCGTTAGAAGCATTTGGCAAATTCAAAGGCGAGAAAATATTTGAAAAATCCAGTTCTTTAATGTTGTCTTCATTGTGAGTGTTTACTTGAATTACAATTTAGTATCTGTCTGTGACAACTGATTACTCAAGCTATATTTCTAATTAGCAAAGTCCAAATCAAAATGTTAATCATTGATTGATATTCCACTCGTGCTTGTAATGCATTCACTTTCCTTTTTATACGCCCGCCAAAAGCGGACGTATTATGTGATGGCGGTTTCCGTGTGTCCGTCCGTCCGTCTGTCTGTCACTCGTGTCCGGTCTATACCTGGGACAGTTTTCTATCTACAGTTCTAATTTTTGGTGAGTGGATACCCTACGGGGAGACGATGTGTCGCATACCAAAGTCAAGGTCAGAGGTCAAAGGTCACTGGCCTAAAAAACAGGAAATCACTGAAGTGTTCGTGTCCGGTCTATATCTGTGAACGTTTTCTATCCAAAGATGCAATTTTTTGTGAGTGGAGACAATGTGTCGCGTACGGAAATTGAGGTCGAGGTCAAAGGTCACTGTTGCCTAAAATCAGGAAATCGTTGATCATTGACAGTTTTCTATCCACAGTTCTATTTTTCGGTGACTGGATGCCCTAGGGAGGAACGATGTGTTGCATACCAAATGTAGGTCGAGGTCAGAGGTCAAAGGTCAGTGTGACCGAAAAATCAGGAAATCATTGAAAATTTCTGACCCAAAAATCAGGAAATTATTAAAAATAACATTTCTTTGTGTCCTTAGATACATTAGGGGGACACAATGTGTCACATATCAAAATGTAGGTCAAGGTCACTGTGACCCCAAAATCATGAAATTGTTAAAAATCATGATTTTTTTAATCCACTGAGAAATTATGGGTAGGCATTTTGTCATGTACCAAAATTTAGATCCAGGTCAATAGTCAAGATCACTATGACACAAGAATCAAGGTCAAAGGTCAGTGTGACCTAAAAATCAGGAAATCATGAAAAATTACAAATTTTTGGTGAGTGGATTCAACAGGGGGAAATGAAGTGTCCCATACCAAAAATTAAGTCAAGGTCAAAGGTCACTGTGACCCCAAAATCAAGAAATTATTAAAAATAACTTTCCTTGTGTCCGTAGATACATTAGGGGTCTCGATGTGTCACATACCAAAATGTAGGTCAAAGGTCAAGGTCACTGAGACCCCAAAATCGTGAAATTGTTAAAAATCATGATTTTTTTGTGTCCATTGAGAAATTACGGGGAGCTGGTTTGTCATGTATCATTATTTAGGTCAAGGTCAATGGTCAGGGTCACTGTGACTCCAGAATCAAGAAATCATTAGGGGGACATGATGTATCACGTACCAAAATGTAGGTCAAGGCCGAACATCAAGGTCACTGTGACCCCTAAAATCATGAAATTTTGAAAAAATCATGATATTTTTGGTGTCCATTGATACATTGACGGAAGACGATGTGTCGTGTACCAAAATTTAGGTCAAGGTCAAAGGTCAAGGTCACCATGCCCCCAAAATCAGGAAATCATAAAGTCAAATTTTCATATGCCTGTTGAAGAGGTCATGTAATGCGATGTTGCGTTCTGTCCATTCATCCATTACCATTTGTTGTCCATGCGATATCTCTTAGTTTCAAGGTATGGAATGGTATCAAATACCTTAGTGGCATGGCGAACAGGAGCCATACATCAATTTGTCAAAGGCCAAGGTCACAGTCCCCCAAAACTGAATCAAGTTTAGCTGACTATATGTGTTAGGTTGGAATATTTAGAGTTCTCTTCCCTACATGTATATGGCATTTGTCCTGTGGAGTTGTCTCCCGTGTTTGAAACAGCTACATTTAGTTAAACTGTTGTGAAATAAAAACCATACATTTACAGGGAGAGAATCCTTTATGAACTTCATACCTGTTTATCAACACAAGAACAAAGGTTTACTTCATCACATTCTTCTTCCTTCGTGAAAAATTCTCTCGTCTGAAAGAAATCCATTTGCAGGAAAACTATTGTCGATTTCAGTGTGGGATATGTGAGCTCTCGCTTCTTGCTCCAAGGTTAACTAGTTTCCAAGATTTAAGCTCATTTTAGTTTATCATTCAAGTTTAGATGGGATATATGTTACATTCTCAGAAGCACAAAATTGTAGACCTTTCGCTGGATTGCTAGCTACCAATTGGAATCAAGGCTATTAAACAAGCTTGAAATTGGACCAATGTAATTTCAGATATATGGGCGTATATTGAAGCCCCTTGGGCTCTTGTTGTCTGATATCTTCAGTACATGTTTTCCCATGTCATTTGTTTTCCTGCAGGCTGGTTACAAGATAGGTGACCTGATACAGGCATTGGACAGACTAGAACCCAGTAATGCCTACCTGTACAAATCCATGGCTGAAATCTTCTCTAGATTGGTAAGCCAACTTTGGTGTGAACTGTTGTTACTGCTTCTTTATTCATTGTCAATGATTGTGGGGGGTCTGTTCCTGTCAGATATCAGTCTGTATTGGACCTCTTCAGAATCTCTCTGATTTGCACTGTGTTGTTCAGGGCTGTTCTAGAGAAGGGTACATGGGATGGGAGAAGACTACTTCTACTGACCCCAAACACCCATATACCATTCATCCTATCTTCCTTTTGTTAAATGACAGTATACCACCAATCAAGCATATACCATAGAACTGAAAAATCTCCCCCCTTCCCCTCCCCCATCCCATGTCTTTTTTTCTGGAACAGCCCTCGATGTTGTCCTAGTTATCCAAAAGTATAACCGATGGCTTTTGGCCAAACTGTTGTTAAACATTCAAATTAACCAATCAATCCCTTTCTAGCAGGGAGATATCCCATGATGCATCAGGGGAGTTTTATTAATGCCCAAGACTGAGAATAAAACATAAAATATTTGTATAGTACCTATGGACAGCACTCCGTGTATTAAGTACCTTAGCTACAGCACCTACAGAGTTAAGGAATGGTCCTTTCAGAGGCTCCGAAGGATCATGGGATGCCTTCCAGCTATGTTGTGACTGATAGGCTAATTAAAATGATTGAAAATAAACTTGACACATGTCATTGGCTGTTGTGAAAGTAACTGAAAGAACATACAGCAAATCATAGAGACTGTTCAGAGGTATGATCATAGAGATATGTTTGGACCATGAACTGACCTTGAATGAACATTTCCCAGTAAACTATAGGTAAGTGGTAAGTAACAATATTTCTGAGATCTTGGGGCAGTGTTTTCAGCGAATAAATCAGCCAAAAATTACCCATTAGATGGTACATTTAGCTTCCCTTCTCTGTGGTTCACCCGGTCACTCCAACCAGATAAGGTTACAGTTTGTTTTCTTATTCACATCTACAGAGTGGTCGGAATACCTTTGTGCTCCAGCAGACCAGTACACTGATGGAGCGTGCTGTTGGTATGGACAATGAGAATGGCGACTATGTGACAGAGTTAGGATTTCAGTTGTTGTTACGGGGTAAAATCCGAGACGCTATGAAGTGTTACCGTAATGCGATGAAGCTGGATGAGACAAGTGTAGCAGCACTAACTGGTAAGAGATAAAGGGTGTACATTGTTGATCACTAAAAACTGCATGTCGATGTTACTTCAATTTGCAGACAGACTCGGTCAAACCTGTGATGCGATATCTTTCCAGGCATTACAAATATTTACCTGCCATGTATGTCAATGTTTTTTTCATCACCGTTAAACTCTAATTTACTTTTTCCCCAGTAACGCAATATAGACTGAAATTCTGAATACAGTTAGCAGGCATATACAATCTATATTGCAAACTGTTTCAATTTTACGGAAGTGACAATATTAACAGAATTACTGTATCATTCATATTTGATATATGATATGTTTCCATGGTGATTATAGGAATCATACGATGTCAGTTATTGGAGGATCAGTTGGACGATGCTGCTCAACAGCTGGAGTTTCTCAATGAGATACAACAGAGTATTGGCAAATCTGCAGTAAGTCATTTGATCATATCATACTTACTACTACATTTATATTGTCTTGATTGAGGTTAAGCTGCATGCTTAAGTCAGTCCCTCATGATTAATAAGACCGATTATATTTCAATTTGTATTCTAGATTTTAATTAAAAAAATGCTTTCTGTTCTAATACATTTCATGGAATAAACGAGACCATCTTTATTTTTTACAGAACCTGAGTAAGGTATGACTGATAATATTAGATTAGGTGTATGCACTGCACTGAAGTACTTTGTACAGTGTCTTGTGATTGCATTGTTTTGTGGATATTTCTGTTGTTGAGAAGTAAATTGGAATATTCTTAATGAAATTACAGGTGTGAAAGAATCCATTACCCCAGACACAGAATACATATTATATATAATTTATGTAGACAGTCGTGAACAGTAATCCACCTGCAGAAGATTATTACATTAATCAGTAATTCAGTTCCCCTATCAAAATCCAATCACCCCCAATTTTGGGGACAAAATTCAATCTGTGGTTCTGATAAATTTGATCCCCCTCCAAAATCATTGAAATAATGAAGAAATAATGGATTATATGCATGATTTTGAATCATTTTGTCAACTTCCTGTTCCAATACCAGCCGATTTTATGGTGGGACATTTCACTTAAATTATTAGAGGGATGACCGTACTGGGATAAAGTAATAATAGGTTACTCCAGTGTATTCAGCTGCAGATGTTATTCACACAAGTTTGCTTGTTCTTATTGAAATTTGCTTTTGCAAAAACTTAATAAGGATGGCATGTAATGTCTCATGAACTGAATTGTATTACTGTTGCCATCATGTTGAATATTGTGAAGCAAATTTTCAATAAATTGGTCATGCTTTTAACCCCCCTTTTTTTTTGTATTTATTTATTTTTTTTTTAGCTTGGAAGAAAGGGCTGTCTAATACTGAGTCAAAATCTGCTATTTGCATAGATGTCTTAGCTATGTCTGTTTTTCTGAAAACATGAAAACTTGCAAATATTGTGCCCAATTTGGATGATATGTTGATTAATACTGATACTTTTGAGAATGTTATAAGACCAAATTTGTCACTATACACATAAATTGGTGCTGGAAGTTGTCAGCACAGAACCATAGTGATTACAGTATTTTATGACATTGGACATGTGTTACAATTTAAGAAATAATGTTTTCATAGGTGTGCTATAAATGTTTATTTTACGCACAGTTAGTGTGGGAAAGTTTATATATTTTAGGGCAAGGGCGAAGCCTGCACCCTAAAATTTATAAACATTCCCACACTAACCGTGCGTAAAATAACCATTCAGCATGCCTATGAAAACATTATTTCTATTCTATTGCACCGCTCAAATTGATTGCCAACAAAGATTACAATGAAAGGTTGAAAACATATTTTAAACTTTGACAACCTTTCTCCCCTTTCTTGAAAAAACTCGTCCACTGATGTTGGGACGATGCTTCTGTCTCAGTTGGCATTGTGCCAATGTCAGTGGACGAGTTTATGTGGTCTCTCAAATGGGGAGTGATTTTGTCAGCTGAGTCAGCTGTTGGGAAATTACGTGGATATATGCCTATTTGTGTCGCTTTGTTAATCAATTTCCCGATGGAAACAACAATTAAACTTGAGAAGGGAATTTCATCTTGTAATGTATTTTTTGTTTTATTCGATTGTTACTTGTATGAAGGCAGACATCCCTTTCCTCATCCGATGTACATTTCACATAACCGTAGTAAATCATGTAATGATTGCACGGTTAACTCGATGTTATTGACAAGTGTTATAGAATGGGGATTCTAACCCCTCTGTCATATTGTATCCCAACTTAAGTCAATACAAACATATTTTCCTATTGCAGGAGTTGTCATACCTCAGTGCTGTGCTAGCTATGAAGAAGAATCAAGGTCCAGAAAAAGTGACTGAATTACTCAATGAATCAATAGAGACACATTTTGTAGGGTTGAAGGTACTGATACCCCCATTTTTCATATTAATTCAAAATGTTGGAGCTTTTATACTAGGCCTAATTTTGGAAAAAATAAAAACATGATGTGATTAGATCTGATGCAATTGTTCTTTAATTGCTCTTCTGGGTAATACAATTTATAAATGTATTAATAGATCATCAGAGAATAAGTGGAGTGGGAGTTACCTGTGTCATGGCTGATTGTGTGCAAAACAATGGTACAGGAGGTGTAAAAAAGGCACTATTTTACACCTCCTGTTCCTTGGTGTCCAGCATGAACTGTCATGGCGGTCGCTAATTCTGAACTGGCTCAAGTCAGACGATCGAAAATGGCTCTGCTCGGCCCATATTTTACAGAGTTATGTCCCTTTACAGATGGATTAATTTCTGATTTTGGTAGATATATGCTTGAATGTAACCAACTATATCTGCATAACTGTGTTTGATACAGACACTACATTTTGGAAACTTGTTCATATAGTTGTATTCTAGTCAAATTAGTCGACTCAGCCCTTATTTTAACGAAGTTATGCCCCTTTTCGGGTGCAACAATCTCTTCTTTTGTGATATATGCCGAATGTAACCAGCTGTATCTAATTAACTGTGTTTGGTACAGCTACCAAATTACGAGGGGAACTTTTTTTTATCTAGTTGTATTCTGGAGGTCAACAAACAAATTAGTCATCTCGGACCATATTTTTTGGAGTTATGCCCCTTTTTTGTGATGAATAGTTGAATCTTCAAGTTATATCTGCAGATCCATGTTCATTACAGCTATTAAATTTTGGAAACTTATTCATCTAGTTGTATTCTAGAAGCATACAAAGATCCATTGTATCGCTCCTTATTTTATGGAGTTATACCCATTTTCAGGTGTAATAATCTTGAATATGCTTGAATGTAACCAGTCACATCTGAAGAGGTGTGTTCGGTATAGCTACCAAATTTTGGAAACTTTTTTATCTACTTGTATTCTAGAGGCCTACAAAAAATTATTATTGTCGGCCCTTATTTTAAAAAGTTATGTCTCTTCATTGGTGTGATGATGTATGATTTTGTTATATACATGTATGCTTGAATGTAGCTGTTATATCTGCAGAATTGATGATATGCTCTAAAAAGGACAATTCTGGATGATTATTACATATAGCCATATAAATATGTTGCACATTCTCAGCATATTTCTCAATTGCCTGAGGGAAGCCCACTCGGGTTTTGTGAGTCTCACCCTCATGTTAAAATTATTCTTGAAACGAGTTCCTAACTTCCAGGTGAGGTTTTTTTTACTGTGATATTCAAGAATTCTCCTTCCTTTTGCAGGGCTTACCTCTGGGAGGTCAGTATTATTACCACCTGAACCCTGACTTCCTGCTACAGATCATTAAAGACTATCTACAGTATGCACCTCAACAGGTACTTGTAAGCTCAGAATGTAACATGGACAAGTTGTACAGATCCAAGTCTTGGGAAGATTGGTGGGGGGGGGGGGATATTTCCCCTGGTTCAATCAAGGACGTACATACATCTATTTTCTGATAATTGAAGAATACAATCCAGGAATTCTAGTACTCTAGCTCTACCAGTCAGGTTTCACGTGTGCTCCAACCATCATCTCCTTTCTGGCACCAAAACCCCGTCACACATGCCGGTTACCACACAGACTATTTCTCAGTTCTGCCACTGAAATGAACAATTGATACATGGTGGTTGGGTGAGCGTGGCGGAGAGCGGCTTTGACACCAGAACGAAAGCAATGATCATAGTGTATATGTTAGACATTGGTAAAGCTATTGTATAGAGACCTTGCCCAGTTCCATTTCTTGAAAGTATTGCAAATGAACAATTCCAGTTTCAGCTCTTGCAATGTGATGTGTTTTGCATGTTAATCGTTTCCGGTCACGTGAACGCATGACCATCAGCGGGCCTATCTTGAGGTCACAAATTGAGGCCAATGACGTTGGTCCAGTATATAATGTTTAGATTCTTTCACACATGATATGACATGCATAATGCATGACAAATGGTATGCCTGCTTCTAAGAAGACAGTTTTTCCCTTAGCCTTTATCACTAACATGAACTGTTTTCTCTCTGACAGCCAGGCACAGTTGGCCAGCCTGTGAACCCTATCTTGAAACGATGTAGTCAGATCCTTGACCCACTGACCAGAGCTGTCCCTGGCCTGTTGGAGGGTCTCTATCTCATGGGAAGAGTCAAATTTCTACAAGGTTAGGTGACCCCCTGGTGATAATGCCTGATGTAAACTCGCTATATGTAATTGCATACCTCTACATGTATGTCTAAGGAGCATTCACTGAAATTTGACTAAAATTGGTAAAATAAATATCCGATACCCATTTCTACCGACAACTAAGCTCCGACATCTCTCCATAGTGCAGTGTGTATTTCATAATGTCAGTTCCACCACAATTGGAAAGGTGGCTTCTGACACTTTAGCAGTCAACTCTGGGGTTCCACAAGGGTCAGTACTTGGCCCTTTTCCATTCATATTATACGTTAATGACGTTGTGTTACACTTAAACTGTTGTGATGTTGATTTGTATGCAGATGATACCACATTACACACATCTGATAAATCCACCAGCGTAATTGCTGCATCCTTGAACAATGACCTAAAAAATGTTGAGAAATGGCGCAAAGAAAATAAGATGGTCCTACATAAGGGGAAAACTAAGGGTATGCTTCTTGGTACCAGTCAAAAACTGAAGAAGAACAGTCAACAGCCATACATTGTACATATTGGTGATGTAAATGTTGAACAGGCCGGTTCCACATGAAAAATTACTAGGTTTGCATATTGATGCCAATATGTCCTGGCAAACTCACGTCAATCATGTCTGTCTTACCATATCAAGATTACTGTCAATACTGAGGAGCACAAGCAGCTATTATCCGTGGAAATTAGACTACTATTTTACAACAGTTTCATCTTGCCTCACATAAACTACTGCCTCAGCATTTGGGGAAACTGTTCAAACAATCTAATTTGCAGAGTATCAAAACTTCAGAAGGCAGCAGCAATGCTGATATTGAATGAAAATAAGTTTACCCCTTCTTCAGTTTTGTTTGCCAAACTAAATTGGCAAACTCTTCCCGATTATGTTAAATTCATGAAGGCAGTAGAGGTGTACAAATCCATGACAAATGACTACCCCACTTATATGAGAGAACTGTTCTCGATCAATGACTCACATTATATGTCATTGAGATCCTCTTCTAAAAAGGCACTTCAAATTCCTTTCTCTCACTCTGAACTGTACAAGAAAAGTCTTAAATACTCTGGTGCGGTTCTATGGAATTCTTTAGAACCCGCAATGCATTGTGCTCCCTCTGTACGTTCTTTCAAACACATGTACATAAAGAACCTCTGTGACAGAAAATGATTGTTCAATCATTCAATTTTGTATTCCTTCTCATGGCCATTCATATGTATTCTCTGTATATAGTCATGGTAGTGCTTGTGTGCATGTTGTATATTCTGAATTTGTGTTTTTACCTGAGGGCCTCAGGGAAGATCAGTTTTTGCTGACTGAGTCAGATCATGTATTTGTTTACCCTCGTTAAATAAAGCTTATTATTATTATGCATGATACTTGCCATTAACCGGAGTATTGTAACTGTGATGGTGTATCCCAGCTGTTGACAAGGTCGATGTTGATTTTTCAGGTGACATTGACTCTGCACAAAGCACCTTACAGCACTGCCTGGACCGTGACCCCACCTTCTCTGATGTCCACATCCTCATGGCTCAGGTGGGTACCGCTTGCTTGTCAGCTGACCATGTAGTATGAGAATAAGACCTTTGTACCAAGATAGCGTTGATGTCTTTGGGATATCGAGTAGCATGACAAGCCTCATGCTGATTGCTATATAATTCCATTGTCGGATTGAATGCAACAAGCTTCATGCTAATAGCTCTATAATTCCAGTGTCGGATTGAATGCAGCAATCTTCATGCTAATAGCTTTATAATTCCGGTGTCGGATTGAATGCAGCAATCTTCATGCTAATAGCTCTATAATTCCGGTGTCGGATTGAATGCAGCAATTTCATCCTAATAGCTTTATAATTCCGGTGTCGGATTGAATGCAGCAATCTTCATGCTAATAGCTCTATAATTCCGGTGTTGGATTGAATGCAGCAAGCTTCATGCTAATAGCTCTATAATTCCAGTGTCGGATTGAATGCAGCAAGCTTCATGCTAATAGCTCTATAATTTCAGTGTCAGATTGAATGCAGCAAGCTTCATGCTGATAGCTCTATGATTCCAGTGTCGGATTGAATGCAGCCAGCTCCATGCTAATAGCTCTATAATTCCAGTGTCGGATTGAATGCAGCAAGCTTCATGCTAATAGCTCTATAATTCTAGTGTCAGGCTGAATGCAGACATATATAAGGAATATATGTGACAAGCTATATAATGTTGTTTAGAGTTTTTTTTTCCAGAAAATCCATCAGATTGATGTAGTTATCTGTGTCCTTTGTCATTGCAGATCCATCTCCATCAGGGTAATTACAAGCTGGCCAATCAGTCTCTAGAGGTTGGCCTCAGTCATAACTTTGAGGTATGTTTCTACAAGCTTCTTGTATTCTGTGTAGCTCAGCAGTGTGCAAACTGAAAACTGATTCAATTGTATCGGTTTCTCTGCACATTTTTCATGTGTGGCTTATACTTACTTGAAATTTAATTTCCTTCCATTACAAGTTTTGGTGATACAAGTAAGCAAAATATGTGAAAAGCTTATTAACATCTACCAGTTTTGAGAAGCAGCGCTATATTAAAATTACATATTTCTTCCTCATTGATAAGTGAATGTTTTTAATTCTCTATCCTCATATAGGTACGAGATCACCCAGTGTATCATTTAATCAAAGCTCGTATTCAAAAGAAACAAGGGGAACATGCTGAGGCAGTGAAGACCTTACAGCTTGCTATGGTCCTTCCAGGTGTGAAAAAGACTTCAAGTAAGGCCATCAGATTTGTCATCTGTGCAGTTCTTCTCTGTTAGTTCTCTATCAGTATGACTATATATTCATGAGGAAGATTCTGTGAAAAGTTCTGTTTTTGAAGTTACAAATATCTCATGAAGTTGAAGTGATCGTAAACCTTCAAGTAAAGTTTCCATCAAATGAAAGACCATTGCAAACAGTGTGGGAAAATATTTATCGTAATTTTTTACGATTTTATTACACAGAGTAAACTGCAAATAAAG
This sequence comes from Hanleya hanleyi, assembly GCA_036873755.1. NCBI lineage: Eukaryota > Metazoa > Mollusca > Polyplacophora > Lepidopleurida > Hanleyidae > Hanleya > Hanleya hanleyi. The sequence goes on from JAVTVY010043695.1 coordinate 108,631, forward strand.
CATGGTATTCTATGGCGGTCTGTTGCAATCATATTTAGGTCCAGTGACTTCACACTGCCTTAATACATATATTTCAAACTTTGTACAGTATGCATTTTCCAATGCTTGATTCAAGTTTAAGGTGTGTATACTTTGAGTTTCAACACAGACTCACTGTTCCAATGTGCATGTTTCACCAAAATCTGGAAAATTAAATGCAAGATTCAAATTCACTTGACACTTATGAGTTACCATCTCCCAGATTTTGGTGAAACATGCACATTGGAACAGTGAGTTTGTGTTGAAACTAAAAGTATACACACCTTAACTCCTTCTGTACCGATATTTTTAACAGTTTCAAGCTGGTATCAATACTGTCATGAACATGAATAAAGCGAATATATACTTATCATCGCCTACATAGTTTCAAAGATTATACTTCACGCTTTCGAACGAGATATAATATGATGAAAATATTTATCTAGAAAGTCTTTATTTTTGTATGCCAACGCAGGAAATCATTGAACTAGAGGGTTAAGCTTGAATCAAGCATTGGAAAGTGCATACAAAGTTTGAAATATATGTATTAAGGCAGTGTGACGTCACTGGACCTAAATATGATTGCAACAGACCACCATAGAATACCATGCTTTTTTTGCAGTTTACTCTGTGTAATAAAATCATAAAAAATTACAATAAATATTTTCCCACACTGTTTGCAATGATCTTTCATTTGATGGAAACTTTACTTGAGGGTTTATGATCACTTTAATCTGGTACCACATTCAGAACATTCATTTTGTTGATGTATATAATATAAGTGGACTACTGTAAAACACGTTACTCTTTCCAGCATCTTATTTTCTCGATTTAGAAAATTTTGCAGCAATAAAATTTCACAAATTCTGGTAAGCAAACAGTTACAATTATACCGTTATTTCATTTTTGTGTATATTTAACTTTGGCAACTTCTTCCACTCAAAAAAAAAAAAAAACAGAAAACATTGAATGCATGCAAAAAGTATTCTCCATGGTTGTTCTGGGGATTATTTTATCACTTGCTTTAACCTTGTGTACCTCAAGGAAGTGCTGGCAGTGCAGGTCAGAAGGGTAAAGGTCAGCAGATTGGGGTCAATGACAGAGTGTCTGTGTTCCTGGAACTGGCTGAGGCTCACAGGAATCTAGGGGAACAGGTCTGTTATCTTTTAATATCATCACACACCTCCTCTGGAACATCATTAATAGTATTCAGAAAACATAAAATCTGAAATATTAAATAATGAAAAATTCGTACAGGGAAAAGGTGATCAAAGTTAATTTGTGAACCATTCTAACATTTGCTCTATTTACTGTATTAATTAACCCCATCCTCCGGAGGAGGAGGGGGTTATTGGAATCGTCCTTGGCTATGGGGACCTCAGAAAGCTTTGTACATCAGAAGCGGGAAAACTAGAAAGAGTTAGGCTGTGAAACTTGCCTAGTTGGTCACAATTGTAATGTTGTGAGTCTGTATGTTTTTTGGGCGATGGCAGATGAGAATTGATACGTTTTTTTGCCAAGAAATGATCGAAATTTGAAGGGTAATTTTTACACGGAACGTGGCTGTTGTTGTTGTTGTACGTTAAGAGATTGACGGATTAACCCGGATGTTCCTACTGTACAGATATACCCCGGGTATTTGCGGTGCGCTCAGTCTCTGCACAGAGGTGACGATGGTAATCAAAGTGTTAGCTATACTCGCATCTCTTGAGCAGGAGATTGCTCCGTTGTTCCAGCATGGCGATGAGAAATGAAAAAAACGTTTCAGATCAGAATGGAAAACTCACCAACGTTTACGCTTTAGTTTACCTGATAATTTTTACCAGGGCAACATTAAACATATTGTCCATCAACTTCGGAAGAAAGATACGGAGTTTTTGGCTTGAAAATGGCACAAGCCGAAGTGCGTCGGCGGACACGGCAAGTGAACTCCTATTTTTCCATGAACGAAGTCGGCAACTGACAGTCAAAATCTACATCATTTCTCCGCTAGAAAATATCAGTTTGCCGATTTTGTATTATTATGAATACATTGAAATAAGGCGTTGAAATGAACCCCAAAGATTCAAGCAAACTTATTTATAAAATTATGAGGTAAATGTTTCGTTCTTCGACAAATCGCGTGTTCAAAGGTTTCTCTTTTCTTGTATCAAACAGCTCAAATCAGAGGGATTAAACGTTGTGCTCAAGTTAGGAGGTTCCCAAATTAGAGAGCAAAAAAAAAAAATAAATAAATAAATAAAAAATATTAATAAAAGTTTTTTTCTTAATTTGTTTTTATGATAATCAATGTTCAGTTATGTTGATTCCTCAATGAGTAAGTATGATTTTTGATTCAAAAGCCTACCTATTTTGCCAGAATTCGTGGAATTTGAATATTTTTGCTAATTTTGGCACATTTCCCCGCCTAAAGAAATTTTACTGTGTCGAATAGAGGGGCAATCAGGACTACACTTGAGCAACATTGGACATGGGGCAGGGGCACTGGACATCAGAATAAAATGTATTTCCCAAACAAAAAAAATGTTGACCCTACCTACATATACTCAATTTTTTCCTAGCCTGTATTTGAAAACAGACATATTTTTTTTTGGTTACAGTTATCACTTGGTGATCAAGAAATTTACTAAAAATGTTCAGGGAAATGCTATTTAAATTCCATTCTGTTGCGCAGGAAATGTAGCTTGATTATTAATTTTTCTATATTGTGCACTGTTGACAATTGCACTGACGCCCCCTCTCTCTCTCTCATTCCGTCCTTGATCCATTCGCAACAAATTCTATGCAAACCATGCCATTTAGTCTGCCACTCTGAGAGCATGTCCAATGATGTCCAAGGTATTATTTTGGCATACACATGTGAGGAACAAATCCCAGATCTATTTTTTACCATTAGGATGGGGTTTTCGAAGTCCACAAGTTCTAGTTGTCACTTGCATTATGTGATCATGACAAACCCTAAACTCTTCTGCCTTGTGTCCCACAGACCAAAATTCCTCACTGGTAAAAACATTTCATTCACATCGGTAGGGTATCCTAGCAGACTACATATTCTCTATAATGGTACCATATACATGGTGCCGGAGTGCACCATTGGCAGTGACCTCTATGGTACTGTTACGATATCTATGTGCATCATTTTCATCAATGGGGAACTTTGGTGTGTGAGATACACGTTGTAATAGAAGTCTCCAGGTATTTTTGATCTCTTTGAGAAATTCTGTACTGTTTCATTTTCTCTGCTTGTACAGCATGAAGCAGTTAAAGTGATGCAGGATGCGATCAATGCTTTCCAAGGTACACCTGAGGAGGTCCGGATAACCATCGCTAATGCAGACTTATCTCTGGCTCGTGGAGATGTGGAGATGGCTCTTGGTATGCTCAGGAATATCACACCAGAACAGCCATACTTTGTGCAGGCTAGAGAGAAGATGGCTGACATTTACCTTCATCACAGGAAGGACAAACGACTCTATGCTAGCTGTTACAGGTCAGGGAAAACTGACTAACATCATAAATGATCATTGCGGTTCTGAACTTATTGGCTGATAGGTTGAAGGATCACATGGTTATCCAGTCCAACAGTAATATCAGCTATGGTATAGAAAAATATGAAGAAGCCATTAGAAATGTCATTGGTTTTTTCTCAAAGTTCAAACTCCCACACTACACATACCCTCCGTCACACACTTTTAACTTGTACACCCCACCCATCCATGTGCTACATAAGTTTTAAATGACCCCAAATGCCCAAAATTTCTGTGTCTTGTTATTTTAAGAATATGTTGTGAAGTTTGGAACAGTTGAGAGCTAATATAATATTTTGTTTGCAGGGAGCTGGTCGACAAACACCCCAGTCCCCATACTTGTCTTCTGTTAGGGGATGCTTACATGAGCATTCAAGAGGTAAGGTATCCCATACATGCACTTGTCATATAATTGGAATGCCATGGCACACATAGATACAGTTGTTCATTTTAACCTATAGTCTTTATATGCTGTTCATTTATATAAACCAGATACTAACTGAACTGTATTTGAAATATCTTGTATTTCATGGTGCTATTTTCAGCTTTACTTCATGTGTATGTGCAAGATTTCCTTAATCTACATGAAGCAGAACATCCATAATTCATCTCTGCAGTTTGCTATGCTTTCACCAGAGTCCAAATGTGTTTCATCCATCCTGCTCCGAATCTGTTTAAGCCTGTCTAGTATTATCAGTTATTACTTTAATTTTGTGTCTGTTCACAGCCAGAGAAGGCCATAGAGGTATATGAGTCTGCCCTCAAGAAGAATCCACGGGATGCTGGACTGGCCAGTAAGATAGGACAAGCTTTAGTTAAAACGCACAATTATGGCAAGGTAAGAAAATACCTGGCTGATCACTTGTAGTGTGTAATGTTGCTTGTCTGCAAACTCAAGCTTTCATCTCATGTTACAGGGAAATGAATATCATTCACAGGTCAGATTTATTTTGTAGTTTCTTGAGAATGGACCATACATGTAAAGGAAAAGTGGTGTCATATTATTCTTTAACTGTCATTACACAAATTCCATTGTGCAAAAGTTAGATTTTCACACCACAACCCCATTTCATTTGATTGTGGAAGTTTTAGAAATTGTACCATGGAATGCCACTAATGTGATGGAAGAACCGCAGAATATGCTGGAAAATAAATTAGAACTCTCCTCTCCTAATGTCTCCAGTCCGAAACCTCAGAATCAGTATATTATTTTCCCAGGCAATCAACTACTATGAAGCTGCACTGAGATCTGGTGGACAGGCTTTTTTGAGGTGAGTATATTTGCTGCTGATTGGTCACCCTGATTCTGTCAGTAAGGTAAACATGCAATCAATTTGTTAAAAATAGTGAAATGAAAGGAATTCATGTAAAGCATCAGATCTGACATTCATATGGCAACTGCTCTGTATGACACTGTTGCTCTGTATGTCACTGTTGCTCTGTATGTCACTGTTGCTCTGTATGTCACTGTTGCTCTGTATGACACTGTTGCTCTGTATGTCACTGTTGCCCTGTATGACACTGTTGCTCTCTGATTTTGGGTGGGTCTTTCGTGTAAGGTTATATTGATAAGGCCTTTGTATTATTGAAAGCCATCCATCTAGACCCATTGTTTTACTGAGAAACTCAGTAATTCTTCTCCTGTATTCTGTGACTCTTAAATGTGGGCGGGTGGTTGGGTGGGTTCAGGTTCCTGTTGCTTCAATGCATTTTGCTGAGAAGCAACAGGAACTTGATAATGTGATGTCCAGCACTGTAATATCACTTGTCTTTATTGCACCATGTAAGCGTCCTGTCTGTGTCTTGTGCGCTGTCCTCAGTGTTTTATAGGGTGGATGAAGGGTGTGTGGTTCCATGCTGTTTCAAAGATTTCTTCTTTGAAGTAGCAGGAACACAACTGGGCTGAGTGGTGCTTAGTTGGTTCGTCGTGATATAGCTGAAATATTGTTGAAAGCGACGTTAAATTCTATTCACTCACTCACTCTTAAATGTGGTTCATCAACACCTGCTATTGTATCACTTCATCAACTCCTGCTATTGTATCACTTCATCAACTCCTGCTATTGTATCACTTCACCAACTCCTGCTATTGTATCACTTCATCAACTCCTGCTATTGTATCACTTCATCAACTCCTGCTATTGTATCACTTCATCAACTCCTGCTATTGTATCACTTCATCAACTTACTGTTCTGATAAATTTGATCGCCACTAATATTTTGAAGTGAGAAAATACTGTTCAGGACTGTGATTGATTGATTAGAACATTGTCAGCTGGCTGGGTGGTGCCTTGTTGGTTCGTCGCGATATGACTGAAATATTGTTGAAAGCGACATTAAATCCAACTCAATGTAAAGGTTTCAATGACCCAAGCCAGTCACAGTTCATCGGTGGCCAAAAGTTTAGACTGAAGTCTGTACTTCAGATAAATTGCAATGGTGATGGTGTATCAAATCAGTGAATCAAAAAAAAATGTGGCAATGCTATTGTCTGCCAGTGGTGTGATTATATAGTTTCTGTTGACCTCTGTTGCAGGTATGATCTGGCAGAATTACTGCTCAAGTTGAGGCAGTATGACAAGGCAGAGAAAGTCCTCAAACAAGCCCTTGAATCTGACGGCACAGGTGAGCAGGCATGGCACTCATCGTTAAGTTATTTATGACCGATTTGAAATAAACTACCTCATAATTGAAAACATCCATCATACATTTACAGTAAAAATAGAAATTTATTTCATGAATTGCCTTTGGACATTAAACATTGAACACGTTTTTGAATAAGAATGAACTGAAATTTCCATGCCAATTCTATGGAATTTCAGTGGATTAGTACTGTTCTAACCCTGTAATTGGTATGTCAGTGGATTAGTACTGTTCTAACCCTGTAATTGGTATGTCAGTGGATTAGTACTGTTCTAACCCTGTAATTGGTATGTCAGTGGATTAGTACTGTTCTAACCCTGTAATTGGTATTTCCTCATCAGATTTAGACTCAATGATGGATCAGACAAGGTTCAGAGTGCTGCTGTCAAAAGTCTACCAGAAAGTGGAGAAGATGGAAGATGCACTCTTATCACTCACCAAAGCCAGGGATATGCAAGCCAGGTGATTCATAGTTAGATTAAGTACAAATACTGTAATATAGGATACTGTATATAATCATGTATCTATGGCACCCATTTAATCTGATCTCAAAGGAAGATAATTGTCAAACATGTCAATAAATTGTGCTTGTTCATGAATTTTATACGCCTGCTCAAGAGGTGGATGTATGTGTACAAATTCTACAATGTTGTTTGCAGAGTGTTAAAACGTGTCCACGTGGAGCAGCCTGATGCAATCTCTGTCCAGAAACAATTAGCAGCCAGGTAAACTCCTTCATAACATTTACATCAACTATGATGGTCAACTCAGATATGATTTTTAAAAGGATTATGACTCGTACAAATCACAGTTGGTATTGAAGAATAATTTTTCTGTTACCAAGTCACGTGGCACTTGTACCATCAAATCTCCATGGATTTATTTGTACCCAGAAGCTATGTGAACCTCAAGTGTTGCTAAACCCTGGCTGTTTTGTTTTAACAGCATCTGTTGTCAGATAGCGGAACATGAAACTAATCAAAGGAACCACGAGAAGGCCATCAAATCATACAAGGAGGCTTTAGTCTATGATGAAAACAATGCCAAGGTCAGACACACTTCTATCACAAAATTCAGTTTGATGATAGCAATGTCCAGATATTGTAATACGTTGAAGTACATGTATTAATTCAATAGCCCATGTCACTGAACCATCAATACTATCTACATGTTCATGCAGAAAATATTTTATTGAAGGTGAATGTCCTCTCCTATTGATGTTGTGAAAGATGTTCTAGGTAAACAATATAAGAGGCATTGTAACCAATCTTAAATGTACAGAAAAATACCCACTCTAAGTGAGAGGGCTATGTTGGTTCAGTGTGCCATTTTATGAATGCTTGTGCCACGGATCTTAGAAGAGATCCATAGCCTTATTGTTTTCCATGTGTGTAGGTGATGTTGGATCTGGCTGGTTTACACCTAGCTATGGAGGATCTGGATGCCTGTCAACATCAGCTCATGACATTACTTCACAATGAGAAGGAGAATGATGCTGCCACAATTGTAAGTCTCTCGTGTATGTCTTACATCTATTCAGACTGCCTTTATTATATAATAAAAAAAGGGATATAAGTTCTCCTTAAATCCTAATACTCCTTTCGGGTGTGTATTTAACAGTTCAGTAAAAATATTAAAAGTGGATCCACCATGCCTTTATTTTGTTCAGGCTCAGCCAATAGGACAAGTCTTGTCTGGACTTAGGGTTTATCTGTCTGCAGATACTGGTTTATCATACTGATTTCACCTTAAGTACAAGCCCATCCGATACCACCACGATCTTTCTCGAAATCACTTTGAAATGTTCAGATGGATATTCATCTGGGAAACAGGACAGGACCTTCCTACCTAGATCATAACAGGGAGAATCGGGGAGAACTCGACAGGCTTCTCAGTTCTACCCTCCTGAAAACAGCTGAGACATTAATTAGTGTATCTCTGGGGATCGAGAAGTCTCCTTGACGAATTAGGAATTAGATGTAATTCCTTAACTGATCTGCTCTTCCAATATCACCAGCGCTAGATGTACTATACTGATGATTGGAATCCTCTTGGCTCTTTTATTTGAAGATGCTGGCTGACCTGATGTTTAGGAAGAATGATTATGAGACAGCCACTTTTCACTTTCAACAGCTGCTGGAGAGACAACCAGGTAATCTCCAGTTCATGGGGAATATTGTCAGGCTTGAAGTGGGGTCACTCAGTTCAAAAATCAGCGATACGGATTTTATATTTTTGGAACATCATGATGTCTTGTCGGCATCATTGAAAACTGTTGACCGCTTCTCTCATGCAGGAAACTAGCCTATGTTTATGTATACTATGATTGTCTTTTTGAATTTGGTGCTAAAACTGTTATATGGATATGGAATAGGTCTTTGGATTATGGACGCGGATATTCTTTAATGGACGACGGCTGAATTATGAATGACGGACTAGAAGCTTGTATCAATCATTATTCCTACGAAGTAGGCTCTCATTTGCAAATTGTCCGGTAATGAGCGAGTCAGTCAAAAAAAAAAAAAAGTCAGTCAGTCCATCCAAATCCGTTCTCTGGCAAAATAAGGAGAACCTTTGACATTAGAACCTTGATTTTTGGCATGAACGTGCATTAGAGGACTGTTACCAGCAAATTCTGAGCTCACCTACTTTTGATGAAAATTTGACCTACTTAATTAGGTGACCTATAAACCTTGAAATTGGCAAAAACAAGTCCTAATGCCTCCTAAGACCATGAAATGCGCATAATTAGGTCAGTGTCCGTGTGACCTGACCTCATTGGGTCAAGGCCAATGTGACTTACTTTTTGACTCAATTTCTGACCTAATTAGGTGACCTAGAAACCTTAAAATTGGCAAAAACATGTCTTAGGTCAAGGTACACGCTTAAATCATATCAAACTCTACTTCGTAGGTCCTGTAACGTTAGTCACACTCCCATGTATATATATATTTAACCAGAACTCTATTGCCGGCAATGCCATTGCAGTTCAGACATGCCTCATTTCTAATAAATTGAATTAAGTTGGTTTATTCTCTCAACAACTCGTTTATGTTGTAGATCACTATCGAGCTCTGTCCAGGCTGATAGATCTCATGAGAAGGGCAGGTAAACTGGAGGAAGTACCCAGGTTTCTAGAACTGGCCGAAAACGCAACATCACGATCTGCTATAGACGGTGGATTCAACTACTGCAAAGGACTTTATGAATGGTAACAGAACTAAGACTTAGAATTGTTGGCTGTGGTTTTGCCATCAATTTCACATGAAAACCAGTGGCAATATTTGTACTGGACAGTTTTAAAGTGCTAGTCTTAAACTTGCCAAATGGAGTAGTTTATACTGTATGTTGAGAAGTTTGGGTATGTGTGTGAATAGTCTGTGTACCTGAGAAACTCCGGTACACCATAGAGGTATATTTTAACTTACCATTCATAAATATCGTACTACTTGTATTCTTTACTTACCAGGTACACAGGTAACCCTACAGCAGCCCTGAAGTGCTTTAACAAGGCCCGTAAGGACTCGGACTGGGGTCACCAGGCTATATATAACATGATAGAGATATGTCTGAACCCTGACAGTGACACCATTGGTGGAGAGGTCTTTGAATCCGTTGAAGGGGATAGTCCGTAAGTTCATACTCAATCTCATGAGGGCCATTCATGTAATAACATATAGCAAACTATTCCTACGGAATTTAGAGATAACCATTATATATTTTTCACACAGTTTGTAATTTGCATGAATTCACTGTTTGGTTGATATTTGTAATGGTAATCTGTCTAATAATTCAGTGTCCATTTACATTCACAAGGTAACGTTCTGTATTTGTATCATATCATCCAGTTTGAAGGCTCAGCTACCAGTTTCAGAACTTTCTTCCCTGTCCACTTAACACACATCTCTGTATGTAAACAATATATCCATATTTCTGGGTGGGGAAATGCAATTCTGTGATTGGATTACAGAGAGTTTACCATATTATTATTGTTATACATTAAACTACCATATTCAAATGCAGACCAGCTTCGAAGATGGATTCAATGGAAGTGGGTCATTGAATCTGATTGGAGCTTGGCAATCAGGGGTTTAGCTAGAATGAGGAAACAGGGCGTCTCACCAATGTACTATCACAGGACAAATAGGCCGGGGTCCAGGGGCTGCCTAGGCCCCGGAAGCCCCAGGGGTTTAGATGCTCTGAGATGCATTCTAGGGCATTTCTGGTCATGCAGAGAGCACATCTCTGAGCCTCTTTCTACATACTTTCTGGTCATTTTATGCAGTATAAAAATGGAGTGATCACTATAATCACTCTCCTAAATTTTGAAGGAGGGTTTTGATCACTCTCCTCAAAATTGCCAATGCAATGAAGAATGATATTGGAGAGAGTGATAACTCTAGTATCACTCACGCAAACCAGAATCCCAAAGAGTGATCATATATTTTTTAGCTCATCTGGGCCGAAGGCCCGATGGGCTTATGTCGTCGCCTGACTGTCCGTCGTCCGTCGTCTGTCGTCCGTCGTCCGTAAACATCTTCTTCTCTGAAACCGCTTGGCCGATTAAGCTGAAACTTGGCATGCATGTTCCCCCCAATGAGTACACCAGAATTTGTTCATGCCGTGTCGATACGATTTTAAATATGGCTGCCATGGCGGCCATCTTGAATTTGCCAGTGAAATCTTGTCATCATTATTTTTCGGTAACTACTGCATGGATCTTTCTCAAATTTGGTACACGGGTTCCTCTTGTTGTGCAAGATACCTTTTGTGGTCCTATTCAAAAATCCAATATGGCCACCAGACGGCCATCTTCGATTTCCCGATGAAACATTGTTATCGCGATTTCTCAGGAACTACTGCATAGATCTTTTCTCAAATTTGGTACACAGGTTCCCCTTGGGGTCTAGTTGTGCAAGATACCTTTTGTGGTCTGATTCACAAATCCAATATGGCCACCAGGCGGCCATCTTGGATTTCCCCATGAAACATTGTTATTGCGATTTCTCAGGAACTACTGTGTGGATCTTCCTCAAATTTGGTACACAGGTTCCCCTTGGGGTCTAGTTGTGCAAGATACATTTTCTGCTCTGATTCGAACATCCAATATGGCCACCAGGCGGCCATCTTGGATTTCCCTATGAAACTTTGTTATCGTGATTTATCAGGAAGTACTGCATGGATCTTTCTCAAATTTGATACACAGGTTCCCCTTGGGGTCTAGTTATGCAAGATACTTTTGTGGTCTGATTCAGAAACCCAATATGGCCACCAGGCGGCCATCTTGGATTTCCCCATGAAACATTGTTATTGCGATTTCTCAGGAACTACTGTGTGGATCTTCCTCAAATTTGGTACACAGGTTCCCCTTGGGGTCTAGTTGTGCAAGATACTTTTGTGGTCTGATTCAGAAATCCAATATGGCCACCAGGCGACCATCTTGGATTACCAGATGAAACATCGTGATTTCTCAGGAACTACTGCATGGATCTTTCTCAAATTTGGTACAGAGGTTCCCCTTGGGGTCTAGTTGTGCAAGATACAATTTGTGATCTGATTGAAAAATCCAATATGGCCACCAGGCGGCCATCTTGGATTTCCCCATGAGACATTGTTATTGCGATTTCTCAGGAACTACCGCATGGATCTTTCTCAAATTTGGTACACAGGTTCCCCTTGGTGTCTAGTTGTGCAAGATATCTTTTCTGCTCTGATTCAAAAATCCAATATGGCCACCAGGCAGCCATCTTGGATTTCCCCATTAAACTTTGTTATCGCGATCATGGATTTCTCAGGAACTACTGCATTGATTTTTCTCAAATTTGATACACGGGTTCCCCTTGGGTCAAGTTGAGCAAGATACCTTTTCTTGTCCGATTCGAAAATTCAATATGGCCGCATCTTGAATTTCCCATGAAACTCAGGAAATAACTGCATGGATTATTTAGTGTTCAGGGGGGACAACACAAGTTAGAAACTCATCTATTGCAGTTCTTTAGTAAAAATTTCTCACAGCTACGTTCTCCAGTTACAGACAGATGAGCTACAGTGCCGTGGCACTATCTTTTAATTTTAAGTTATATTAAAAATTTGTTCAATTTTCATTATATTTTTAGTTTTGTCTGTTAATTTGTAGGGCCTATTCATACATGTAGATTCTAGATCATCGTTTTTTTTCTTTTATTTTAGTTAATGCAGATTCAATATAGCTGCTAATGAAGTTTTGCAAAACCTAAACCAAATAAACGCTTGAAAAGGAAACATCGTTGTTGTTGCGTTTTGGTCAAAACAATAACTTGAAATTTCTTGTCTGCTCACTCCAAGTCCCTAGCCCACCTACTTGATGACAAACTGCGCATTTGCATTATATTTATCGGCATCAATGAGCCAGGGAAATGTGTTAGTCCATGCTTGCGATAGCTATGTCAGATTTGCGTTTTTAGCAACCCAACTGGTGACGGATCTCGCCGGTTTCTCTTTCGCGGGTCACATAACACTTGCCAGTCGGCCGGCAGTTGGTTCATCGTCATCCCTCGATTCTTCGCTGTCAGAATCCGTGTATATGACTATACGTTTTCCTTGCTGAAGAAATCTATCAATAATAGGCCTCGTTCGTTTTGACATCTTGCCGCTTTGTAATTCTCCCGGAGAGTAAAACCAATCTCCGCGCAGATAGATTGATTTGTTTGGGATGCTATCGTAGTACCCTTGTGCAGAGAGCTGAGAGACCACATTTTCAGTGGCTTAATTATGCTGTAAAACCGCATACGGTAGTGGGGTTGGAAAATCTCCGCGCGTGTCAGATGATTTGAGAAAACCTGTAGGAACGGGGTTGCCCTCGTTTTCATGTTCATGCCTTGGATTTCTTCGACTCGAGGGGATTTCCACGTGGTCGACCTCCAACAATCCATAACAACTACAACAGCCACGTTTGGGTTTGTTTTTCCACGAGTTTTTGCTTGATTATTTTGTCCTTGGAAAGTACACTGTCTCGGGGATATGCATTAAACTTTACCAAATAAAGAATAGCCATCTCGTTTTTGAACTGGCCGTCTCAATGTCACATACTGAGGTTGGCCGCGAGATGCATTGCTGGCTAAACCTATGTTGGCAATATGCAATATGGTACGGTTCGACTATACATCCACGACATTTGACATGAGAAAGTGGTTTTGCGGAGAGCTCCATATCTAAACACTATTTTCAATCATACGGGGTACTCTGCACAGCAGTCGTATTAATTTAAAACTACACGTAAACTACTGTACATGCCTTATTATTTGCTGGACACTATCTTTTGCAGTTTTTGTGGAAAAATTCTTTTCCGCGAATGATAATTGTGGTGAACGTAACTTCCATTTAGTACATATACAGCATTATACCAGAGATCCTGATTATACACAGAAACAAGATATTTTGATAGAAAACGCCATTCCATTACACTTTCTGCAGAGCTCTGTTGTTGTTGCTCCAACACATAATTGGTTACGTAGTCCACAGATATCACAATAAATGTTAAATTGATTAGATTGAGTTGTACTATCTGAGAAATTTATTTAGGTAAAATATTGTTAGGATATATCAAAACACCCAGAAGTGGATTATTTTGGCATGTGGTCACGGCCAAACTTGACACGGAAACAGTTGTTCCAACAAAGCTTATGTCGATCAACTCGCCTTTGTTCTGAATCATATGATTAATGTCTGTGTAAACCCTAAGCTATTTATCTGAATCAGCCTGTCCCCATAGGGGTGCCCTGAGATGACGGTTGTTTTTGGGATAGCTGGCTAGGTTTAAATCTCAACACCAGCTGTTTTCATAAAGAGCTAACTACAGAAAACAGCGTTAAATTACACACCGATTCGGCACTGCTGGACTGCGAATGTTAGATCCTGCAAAGAAAGATTGAGAGTGAAAGATAATTCTGACGAATAATAAGGCAACCTATATATTTGTACTAGCAACATATACTATACTATTAATCTGATGTATATGTATTTGATATTTATTACATTCTGATAGAAATATGGATAGAGACAAGGCTGACAGTGAACAAATGGCAGTGAGAACAGCAGAAAAATTACTCAGGGTGAGAATCAGCTTCAAATTTAAATATTTGACTTTTTATGCTATTCCTTTTCATATTTCAGATAAAATAATTTTCAGCAGTCGGTCAATCAGTAGATAGTATTCGGCCCATGATAAGGGCTATTCCAGAAAAAAAGGTATGGGGGGGGCGGATGGCAGAATTTTTTACTACCCACCACCCATAGAAATGAATTTACTGCCACAACAAGGACCCACAGAATTCAATTATCTATGCATCCCACCACCCATAGAAAGAAAAAAAAAAAAACAAAAAATTTCCCCTCCGCATTGAAGTATTAACATCATTTACATCTCTCCTTGGGCCACTTTTTTCGATTTTTTGCGTTTTGGTTCATCATCATCATCATTTGCTGCTGATGCTGCCAGATCAACCGGTTCGGAGTTATTCACTGTGACCGTGCCAACGGTGTCAACTGCTTTTTTGAAGCATAAAAAAGGTCCCAGTTTTTTTCAAACACTTCGTCGCGGAGAAATCAAAGTTCTTCATCATTCAGATTTTTGAGTTGATCCATAACGTTGAAACCACTGCTTTGAAAATTATCTACGTATGCCGCTAAATTGAATGAATTTAACAAAATTCTGATGGATTCCATAATGAATTTGATGCTCAACAGTCATGCCAGTCAAACGGACTGTCAGCAAGGTCGGAAGAAAAGGTTGGACACCATTACATTTCGTCTAAATTTGATATGATCATCATCAGGATAAAGAGGTGAAGGAAGTATCGTATTGCATTTACCATGTTAATGAAAATGACAGATTTGATAACGAGAAAATTGAGGACCAAGATTGTGAGAATAATAGGTATGTACAATCAATTGGTACTGAACTGTGCTACTTAAAATAAACATTAAAGAAAATTTTGGGCACGTATTCATGATTGCAGAATGACCACATTCTCATGGTAGGCTACATGCTATTAAGAAAAATAATTGAAATGATCACAAAATATTCTTTAAAATTTAAGAATGTAGTTGAAACTCCCCAGATTTATCAAATCAATTTCTCCAAATGCAGTGAGTACTGAATATGTCTTCTTCAGATCATAAGGTCATAAGCATACCTACCATGCCTACATTACTAACAGCTTGAGAACAAAAAAGAGAAAAAAAAACAAAACAAAAACAGAGGTATAAAATGGTTGCTGTGTTCATAAATCCCACCAGGATCTCACTCACATCGATCTTATTGATTCATTTAAAAAATCAGTGGAAAAACAATTTATACTTTATTCTGAAACATTTGCTGTTTTTAAATCACAAATTTTGCTGTCTTCAAATCAGCATCAACCAGACTCCCAGTTTGATTTCAGCTGGATGTATCAGAGAAACCCACAAAAAAATCGTTTGCACAGGCTCACATGGCTGAACTGGCAAGGAGCACTGCAAATCCATTTCTAGTATGGTCCATAGATTCAATAATGGGGCATATCCTTGTCAAATTAAAAAAATTGAATCCTTTATTACATTTTGTACAACACTCAACTTGTTGGCCATCCAGCATTATGTTTCATCAAGTATAAAACAATTACTTGGCTCAGATCGCGATTGGAATCAAGCTGAAGTAAAACTGGAAATCCCCTTTTGGAATGTGACCTTTGTTACCTTCTCACAAAGAAGAGCTTCTTCGGGAACCCTTCTTTTTCTTTATTCTGTGCATTTTGAAAGGGGTGTCAAAGGTTCCCGATATACGAAGAGTGATGTCACCACAAATTTTCCCGCCTTTTTAGCGAAGAGACAAAGAGCAACAACAACTTGCAAACAAAGAATGAAATTGCCGTTTTTAGGATTGTTCGGGATTTTAAAGTCAAGCAGAGGGATGGGTCTCTCTGAATAAAGCTAGGTAGGGGTGTGATTGACACCATTGCTTTTATTTACCCACCACCCATAGAATCCATTTCTTTATTGAGCCTACCACCCACAGAATTGGATTTCATTTTAACACGACCACCCATAGAAAAAAAAAAGACTTGTCATCCGCCCCCCCCATGCCTTTTTTTCTGGAATAGCCCTAAGAAAAAAACACATTTTTTCTCAACAGTTGACCTACCTATCAGTATTTTTGTCCACCTTGAACCGCAGCACTGAAATAGCTGGCTGGGATATGGCACATTAAGAGTAATGTTAATTATAACCTGCTCTCAATTTTGTGTGTTTTAGGAGGTGAAATCTCGACCAGGTGACCTTCGACCCCGTCTGTTGGAGAACATGTCTCTGATTGCCACGAAGAACAAACAGAACTGTGAGAAAGCCCTATCTGCATTCATGGAGATTGCCTCCAATGATCAGGTCTGTCCTCTGTCTCCTCCTCCAATAATCAGGTCTATCCTCTGTCTCCTCCAATGATCAGGCCTGTCCTCTGTGTCCTCCCCCAATGATCAGGTCTGTCTTCTGTCTCCTCCTCTAATGATCAGGTTTGTCCTCTGTCTCCTCCAATGATCAGGTCTGTCCTCTGTCTCCTCCAATGATCAGGGTGTCCTCCTCCAAGGATCAGGTCTGTCCTCTGTCTCCTCCAATGATCAGGGTGTCCTCCTCCAATGATCAGGTCTGTCCTCTGTCTCCTACAATAATCAGGGTGTCCTCCTCCAATGATCAGGTCTGTCCTCTGTCTCCTCCAATGATCAGGGTGTCCTCCGTCAATGATCAGGTGTCTCCTCCTCTAATGAGTCTCCCCCTCTAATGATCAGGCCTGTCCTCTGTCTCCTCCTTCAATGATCAGGTCTGTCCTCTGTCTCCAATGATCAGGCCTGTCCTCTGTGTCCTCCTCCAATGATCAGGCCTGTCCTCTGTATCCTCCTCCAATAATCAGGTATGTCCTCTATCACCTCCTCCAATGATCAAGTCGGTCCTCTGTGTCCTCCTCCAATGATCAGGTATGTCCTCTATCTCCTCCAATGATCAGGCCTGTCCTCTGTGTCCTCCTTCAATGATCAGGCCTGTCCTCTGTGTCCTCCTCGAATGATCAGGCCTGTCCTCTGTGTCCTCCTCCAATGATCAGGCCTGTCCTCTGTTTCCTCCTCCAATGATCAGGCCTCTCCTCCTCCAATGATCAGGCCTGTCCTCTGTGTCCTCCTCTAATGAGTCTCCCCCTCTAATGATCAGGCCTGTCCTCCTCCAATGATCAGGCCTGTCCTCTGTCTCCTCCTCCAATGACCAGGCATGTCCTCCTCCAATGATCAGGTCTGTCCTCTGTCTCCTCCTCTAATGAGTCTCCACCTCTAATGATCAGGCCTGTCCTCTGTCTCCTCCTCCACAATAATCAGGTCTGTCCTCTGTCTCCTCCAATGATCAGGCCTGTCCTCTGTCTCCTCCTCCAATGATCAAGTCTGTCCTCTGTGTCCTCCTCCAGTGATCAGGTATGTCCTCTATCTCCTCCTCCAATGATCAAGTCTGTCCTCTGTGTCCTCCTCCAGTGATCAGGTATGTCCTCTATCCCCTCCTCCAATGATCAAGTCTGTCCTCTGTGTCCTCCTCCAATGATCAGGTATGTCCTCTATCTCCTCCACCAATGATCAGGCCTGTCCCCTGTGTCCTCCTTCAATGATCAGGCCTGTCCTCTGTGTCCTTCAATGATCAGGCTTGTCCTCTGTCTCCTCCTCCAATGATCAGGTATGTCCTCTATCTCCTCCTCCAATGATCAGGCCTATCCTCTGTGTCCTCCTCCAATGATCAGGTATGTCCTCTATCTCCTCCTTCAATGATCAAGTCTGTCCTCTGTCTCCTCCTCCAATAATCAGATCTGTCCAATATCTCCTCCTCCAATGATCAGGTCTGTCCTATTGTCTCCTCCTCCAATGAGCAGGCCCACCCTCGGTCTCTTCCTCCAAAGATCTGGCCTGTACTCTTGTCTCCTCCAACAATGATCAAGTCTGTCCTCTGTCTCCTCCTCCACCAATGATCAGGTTTGTCCTCTGTCTCCTCCTTCAATGATCAGGTCTTTCCACTGTGTCCTCCACCAATGATCAGGTCTGTCTTCTGTCTCCTCCTCCAATGATCAGGTCTGTCCTCTGTCCCCTCCTCCAATGATCAGGTATTTTCTCTGTCTCCTTCTCCTCCAATGATCAAGTCTGTCCTCTGTCTCCTCCTCCAATGATCAGGTATGTCCAGTGTCTCCTCCTCCAATGATCACGTCTGTCCTCTGTCTCCTCCTAATGATCAGGTCTGTCCTCTGTCTCCCCCTCCTATGATCAGGTCTGTCCTCTGTCTCCTCCAATGATCAGGTCTGTCCTCTGTCTCCTCCTAATGATCAGGTCTGTCCTCTGTCTCCCGCTCCAATGATCAGGTCTGTCCTCTGTCTCCTCCACCACCAATGATCAGGTCTGTCTTCTGTCTCCTCCTCTACCAATGATCAGGTCTGTCCTCTGTCTCCTCCTCCACCAATGATCAGGTCTGTCTTCTGTCTCCTCCTCCACCAATGATCAGGTCTGTCCTCTGTCTCCTCTTCCACCAATGATCAGGTCTGTCTTCTGTCTCCTCCTTCACCAATGATCAGATCTGTCCTCTGTCTCCTCCACCACCAATGATCAGGTCTGTCTTCTGTCTCCTCCAATGATCAGGCCTGTCATCTGTCTCCTCCTCCAATGACCAGGCCTACCCCTCCAATGATCAGGCCTACCCTCTGTCTCTTCCTCCAAATATCAGGCCTCTACTCTGTCTCCTCCTCCAATGATGAGGTCTGCATGCTGGAAAACGAGATTGCATGTTTTAGTTCCAAAGGAATGGTACTTCTTATGGGAGATACAAATGCAAGAACTGTTATAAACAATGTCTTACTGGATGATTATATAGTTCAAGATAGTCACAAGTTTATACCATTGCCAAACGATTATATTTTAGATTCTATCAACCGTCAAAGATATTCCCAGGATAACTGTAATCATTTTAAGCACCATGGCAAGGCAATAATTGAATTATGTATCTCATCAGGAATACGTATACTAAATGGTCGAACTCCAGGAGATTATCTTGGAAAACTCACCTGTTTCACAAATCAAGGATGTAGTGCTGTTGATTATGTCCTTGCTCATGAAAGTGCAATCCATAAGGTGGTTAGTCTAAATGTTAAGGAAATTACTCAACAATCAGTTCATTGTCCAATATCAACTTTATTCAAATGCAATAAAAGTAATATTCAGAACCACATAAACAATATTAACTTGCACCCCAAACCTGTTTCCTGCAAGATAACGGACGGTAATAGTATGTTATATAGAGAGGAATTACTGTCTGTTGAATCGCAAAATAATATACAACGCTTCATGTCATGTGATATAACTGCAACCAAAGAAAGTATTAACAACATAGTAGAATCATTCAATCATATACTAGTGTCTGCAGCAACTAAAATTTCACCGCCAATACCCAAAATGAATAAGTCCAGGAAAAACAATAGAAAAATCACCAGGGAAAATTGTGAAGATATTAAATATCTTCAAAAACAGTTTAAAGATATAGCGAAACAGCTGGCTAAATTTCCCCATAATCGTGATATAAGAACAAAGCTCATGTCAACAAAGAAAAAAATAAAAAGGAAAAGGAAACAGCATGAAAAGGTGGTGAAAGATGAAATTTATGACAAACTTGAAACTTTACAGGGTGATAACCCAAAAGAATACTGGAAAATAATTAACAATTTAATCGAAAGAAATAAGGAGGAACTAGATCTACCACCAGAATTTCATGAAAAACTTTTAAGTCATTTCCAAGAACTAAATTCACAACCATCGACATATATAGATAAAGGATCACACGATCTACTTAATGAACTTAAAATTAGAGAAAATGATCAACACTCCAATTCCATCCTGGATTGTCATATAAAAACTAAAGAAATCACAAATGCACTGAAAACCCTTAAAACAGGAAAATCCTGTGGTCTTGATTGCGTATCTAATGAAATGTTAAAATACGGCCAAGACATTATATTGTCTCCCCTTGCAAAACTTTTTAACAATGTATACAACAGTGGGATAATCCCAGATTCTTGGACTGAAGGATATATTAAACCATTACATAAGAAGGGGGATAAATTAGAACCACAGAACTATAGAGGCATTACAATTTCTAGTTGCCTAGGCAAACTGTTTTCTAGTATACTTAACAACAGGCTTAACAAGTATATTGATGACAATAATCTCCTCTCGGATAACCAATCTGGATTTAGGAAAAGTAGACGTACGGCAGACAACCATTTCATTCTTAAAACCATAATAAACAAATATCTTTACAAATTGAAAAAGAAACTTTACATAGGTTTTATTGACTTTCAAAAGGCTTTCGACTCGGTTTGGAGAGATGGTCTCCTCCTTAAAATACTCAGACTTGGTATTGGTGGAAAATTTTATAACATTACTAAATCCATGTACAATCAAAGTAACATAGCCTTGCAGATAAATAATGACCTCTCAGACTCCTTTACATCAGATAATGGTGTAAAACAAGGGGATAACCTCAGTCCAACTATGTTCAACCTCTTTGTAGATGATATGGCATTCCCCCCAGATGTATGCACACCGATAACATTGGAAAATGTACAACTGTCACATCTTTTATGGGCAGATGATCTGATGATAATCTCAGAAACTCCTGAGGGTCTTCAAAACTGCCTAAATATTTTACATGATTATTGTAATAAATGGCATTTGACGGTCAACCCCAGTAAATCAAACTGTATGGTAATCCAAAAAAGGAAAACAAAAATAAATACAACATTTTATTTCGACTCCACAGAAATACCTCTTACAGAAAACTATACATACTTAGGGTGTACCCTCAATGCAAATGGAAACTTTTCACAGGCCAAAACCGATTTGGAGAAAAAGGCATTAAAAGCCCTATATAAACTACATAGGACATTCTCCGGTCTCAACCCGCCACCCGATTTATACAACAAACTATTTGACGCACTAATTAAACCAATTCTTTTGTATAACTCTGAAATCTGGGGTACAGAACTAATAAATAAACTGCAAAAGAATGATCTGAACAAGTTCTATACAATCACAGACTCCGAACCTTTTGAAAAAGTTCATACTAAATTTTGTAAATTAAATCTTCAGGTAAGTAAAAATACTGTGAACATTGCATGTAAACGAGAACTTGGGCGATTCCCACTTATAACAGATATCCACACAAACATACTTAACTATACGATACATCTTGAAAATAGTTTGGATCGAACTATTCTTCAAGATGCAATCACGTGCAGTAAATCACTAAAAACTGATGGAATTGGATGGCATAGCTATGTCTCTCTAATAAAAGAAAAACACAATATCAACAATGACGAACACCTAACTCACCATTCCAAATCCAAACACGTATCAAAAAAAGTAAAAGATAAACTAAAAGGTAAATATATCGAATACTACATTAACAAACTAGAAGAATCAGAGAAGCTTCTTCATTATAAATATATTAAACAATCCTATTCGATTGCTGGCTATCTACAATATATAAAAAACCAGAATTTTAGACAATCTTTAACAAAACTCAGAATATGCGCCCACAGACTTGAAATAGAAACGGGGAGGTACAGAAAAATAGATCGGGACAAAAGATGGTGTAAACGTTGTGATGGTATATTAAATAAAACTGTGGAAGATGAATACCACTTCCTTTGTCAGTGTCCTAGCGGTAAAAAACTGCGAGATATACTATACAAGTTAATCGACAACACTTGTCATTTCTTCAGACATCTAACAGATATAGAAAAATTCTATTTTTTGATCAACCCACCTAACCATCTGTCCCCCAAAATTGCACAATTTATTTACGAAATGTTACAACAGAGAACATCGCAGCTAGCCGGCACCCCTGCCACACAGACTTGAGCATGAATAATTAAACTATTGCACCCTCGTCGATTGGGATGCGACTCCGCACATCACTCTTCTTGGCAATGTGTCCAGATGGATGTGCGGAGTTGGACCCGAATTTATGTACGAGGTAGTGGTGACCCAATATAGTGGACTTCAGGGCAGCATTCATTTGTTTGTCACTTTAGCCGACCCCATATCTTGGATACAGGCTAAGCCTATCCCAACTATTAAACTATTTTGTATTGTTCGAGCTGTATGAAGTACGTATGTGCATGTTTGCCTGGAGATTGTGATAATCTTGTTTGTACATGGCATTGTTTTTAACAACCATTGACATATGTATATATATTTTTTTTATGTTTCTATATGTATTCATGTATGGAAATAAAGTGAAGTAAGTAAGCCTCTGTCCCCTCCTCCTCCAATGATCAGGTTTGTCCTCTGTCCCCTCCTCCTCCAATGATCAGGTCTGTCCTGTCTCCTCCCCCAATGATCAGGTCTGTCATCTTGTGTTCTCTTCCAGAGGTTTATGATCAACATCATGACAGGGTCTGAAGTAGCAGTTAAGACATCAATCATGGCTGGTCAAAAATTTGACCGTGTCTGATCAAAAGTGCCTATCTTCCCAGTGATGAAGCATTATGTCTGATCATATTCTGAGAAATGACTGCTTATTTTGAATATGTTTATATCAGAATATGTCCTGGTACTAGCTAGCTTTCTGATAATTAGGTGCATTTGAAGGCTTTATCATGGACTGGGTTCTATTACTCTATTTCTTCCTCCTCTCCATTTCCGCTTTAGGCCTTGAGGGATATCACTGTATGATGTAGACAAGGGTTGGAGGGGGGGGGGGGGGATACATCTGATATTTTGCTTACAGGATAGTTATATATGTGACTTATTTGAGAGGTCAAGAGTAGGAGAGATGTAAACATCTGTTCAAATTCTGACCATATTTCTTTCCATCAGCGTGATCATGTTGGTTCCCTGTACGGGATGGCCACAGCTTACATGGTGTTAAAACAGACCCCCCGGGCCAGGAACCAGCTAAAGAGAGTGGCAAAGAACCCATGGACCATGCAGGTAAGCCTGTTAATAAGAACTCTGGACTGTGCAGGTAAGCCTGTTAATAAGAACCCTGGACCGTGCAGGTAAACTCCTGATAAAAAAACCTCCGGACCATGCAGGTAAACTCAATAATATTCCTCTGGATCATGCAGATGAAATCCTTATACCTTGTACTGTTAATAAGAACACCTGGATCATGCAGATAAATCTCTTATTAAAAACCCCTGAACCATGTAGGTAAACTTGTTATAAATACCAAAGCAATGACAATGAATTATTTATGCCTTTGCATATGATATACCTGACACAAACATTACTGGATAATATGAATGGATTTCTACGGTGAATTTGATACCAGCTGATTGTAATTCTAACCAGTGTCTTAGATATAGATGTGATGAAATATCCGGTGTTATTTCTGAATATAAAGAAAGTGTAAATCATGTAACCCCTATTTCTAAGCCATTCTTTATGGTGTTGAACCTTTTATTCTGCCTTCAGGATGCTGAAGATCTGGAGAAAAGCTGGTTGTTACTGGCAGATATCTACATACAGGTCAGTATCTTCTCATTCTCCAGTTTAGCCAGTTAAGAAATTAGTTTACATTCTGAATTTGCACTGTCCATGACACGATATTCCATCAGATGGCAGCATCCAATAATGCAACACAGATCTGGTCAGGAGCCAAAATAGGGGAAGTTTATCACGTAAGGATCTTCAAATCGGGAACACCGTGTGCAATACAGCTTGTCCAGGTTTAACAAGGTTCCCTACATGTAGTCACCTTTCGTGTTTTCCTTACATGACAAATAGGCACAAAATAGAGATTCAGATTTGTAAACTCTGACAAAATGTTGCTTCTTGCTGTGTTGAGAACATTCAACATTTGAACAAACTTTTATATTGCAAAATTCTTAAAATCAAGAACTTTTGTGTCACCACTACGTGTACCATTAGACAATATGCCTTTGGATGTTTTTCTTCCATGACTCAATATCTTCTCGCAATGATATGGAAAGAGTTTGAGGCTTATAAGTTAATAATTTATCTTTACAGAGTGGGAAATATGACATGGCTCAGGAACTACTCAAACGCTGCCTACAACATAACAAGGTAAGCCTGCCGTATCACTTCGATATTTATTTAACAACAGCAGAAAATGAACATCGTGGAAATTCCTGGAATTTAGCTTTATCATATACCTATCTGCCAAAGGCATCTGATACAGTGCCATCTGATAATTTTCTGTATCATGCTAGTTTGATTTTGTGAATAGACAGACTTCTTTTAATCTCAGTGACCATGGTGACCATAATATGGCGCAGCGCCCTCTGCTGGGGAAACCCCCGAACTAACTTAGGAATGCAGCTAAAGTGTTACAACAACAACCACAACACAAACGTAAAAAGCAAATAAACAATATTTTTAAAAATCGAAAAAAAATCTAAATATTTCTAAAAAGTATCTATTACAACATTAATAGTTTAACAGTATTTTTATCGGTGCTGTTTTGGATGTGTGTCGTCTGCTTCTTGCAGTTCGTTCACCGTACTGAATTTTATGCTCACTCACCTGTCACTGTCATCTTACGAACACAAATAATCCGAATCTACTGGCCCTGGGTGTATATCTTGTAAATAGTTCATTTCATCGTATTTTAGTATTCAAGTTTGTTCTGTATTCTCGCTGTGTTGGACATTTGCTTGCTGGTTTATTGAACTTTGAAGTTGCCGGCGATCGTGCTGATATCATGGCAGGCGTGTTCAGCGATTCTGACACAGGTACGTCCGAGTACGGGAACTTTGACATTAGCACTGATTTGTTTTCCGATGGTATGGGAAGTGATAATTTTTCAAGTGCTGGTGATGAGCTACTTCTCGATGTTGATAACCAACAATCCCAGGAAACATCTCAGCAGAACCAAGCGAAGAGCCGATCGTGGTCCCCTGAACATCTCGTGCTCCAACATTTGTGGAAAACGTGGACCCCAACATAAATTTTGTGGAACGTATGAAGAACAGGAACACTGAACGAAAAACCCAAGGCACTGTGAAGGCATTCCGCAATTGGCTCAACTCTGCTTCACGTTTGGAAACAAGGGAAATACAAGACATTCCCCCTATGGAACTGGATAATCTTCTTGGAGCCTTTATTCTGAGTATCCGGAAATTTGACGGCTCTGAGTACGAACCAGACACTCTTACGAGTTATCAGCGGGTGTTGACAGGTATTTACGGGACAAAAACTATCCATACAGTCTTCTTTTTGACCGAGAATTTAAAACCAGTCGCGACGTGCTCGCCTCAAAAAGAAAGGAACTAAAGCAAAAGGGCAAAGGGAACCACCCCAATAAATCCTCCCCTCTAAGACCGTGTGAGGAGGCTATTCTCGCCCAGAAGGGACCGATAGGCTGTCACAGCCCAAAAGCTCTCATCAATAAATTGTGGCTGGCCAACACAATGCACTTCGGTTTACGTGGAACTGACGAGAATCGCAAATTAAAGTGGGGGGATGTTTCTTTGAAAACTGATGAAAATGGCCAGGAATTCTTGGAGTTCAGAGAGCGGGACACAAAAACCAGAACAGGTGCCACTACATCAACGCACGAGAGATCGTTTCTTCCAAAACAGTTCGCCATTCCATCAGATCTCGACAAATGCCCTGTTGACGCATACAAGCAGTACAAATCTCACAGACCGGCGAATATGTGTACCCCTGAGAGTCCGTATTATCTCGCTTACAATTACAAACGAAGATCTGACAGCATCGTATGGTACAAGTGTCAACCCCTCGGCCATAACAGTCTACGCTTGATCATGAAAACGATGGCAGACAAGGCAGGTTTATCTGGCCGAAAGACGAATCACAGCGCTCGCAAATCCACTGCAACTCGCCTTCTACATGCCGGTGTTGCTCCAACTACCATTATGCAGCTGACGGGGCATAAAAATGTCGCCAGCATAAATCGGTACGCGGTGGCTTCCAATGAAATGCAGCAGCAGATGAGCGGGATAATCGCCAGTTTACCGTCTGCAAGTACATCCATTCCAGACATCTCTGACCAGTACTCCCACGCGCCATCCACTTCCAATACCGACACATTATCACAGTCAAATGTCACTCCCCAAAGTCAGCCTTCCATGGTTCGTGATTTGCGCGTGTTCAATCAGTCCACTCAACAAACTCTTTCAACTTCTAACTCACAGACCACAGCTGGCGTCTTTCACGGCACAACATTCAATAATTGTACCTTAAATATAACGGTTCGGCAGTCTTCTGATTGAGAAAAACAGTTGTTTGGTCTTTTGTTCAAAGTAAATACTGACCATCCTCTCCCCAAAACAAGAACCGTTTGCCTTCGAATTTGCCGGTCACGTGAACATTCTCGGAATCTCCTCGCAGTGAGATATGTAGAAACAGTATGTGAAGCGACTGAAGAAAACCAGGAAATGTAAATGGATATGTTTCATTCGATTTATATTGTATATTTAGAGTTAAAATATACGATTTCTGATTTAAATAATAATGTTTAACAACGACTTTGTTCCTAAATCTTTATTCTTATCTCGAACTATGTTAGGCGGACTATCTTTTTTTCGTATCTACGAAGCGGCCATTGAAAACATTGACGCAGTTTTCGGTAAAAATATTTTACTTTTATTAAATTTAGAGGTAAATGATAAATAGATCATCATGATAGTGTGTGATCCATGACGTTGTATCAACATCTCGTTGTCTGAGGTTGGACTATGGTATCAGCCTCGCCCTGCGGGCTCGGCTGATACCACAGTCCAACCTCCCCCAGACAACTCGATGTTGATAAAACGTCGCGGATCACACACTATCATGATAATCTCTATTTATTTACTCATAAGACCTTGAAATTCCAGGAAGATGACGACGACTGAATAAGAACCTCTATCTGTTTTGCAGATATAAAAAAATTGTACCTCACTGAGTGTGGCTCGAAAATAAGCTAAATTTCATGAGATTTTATCACACGGATAGAAATGTGTGGAAAATCCTGGAAAGGCCTGGAATTGGATTGAGTTCGAGCAATCAGTAATATAGAAAGTGAAAATCGTCACCACGTTTACTTTGCTTCTCTGGTTTTGTGCTGTTAATACTTATCACAGCAAACAGTAACATTCATGCCCCAGCACTGTTGTTGATTAATCACTGGACATCATTTCATTGATGTAATACCAGACATGGTCTCCTCCACTGTGGAGAGTTGGGAGATTAGCCACACTTCTTCTGTTTCCCAGACCATGCATCTCATGAAATAATGAATTTTGAAATTTTCTGATCTTATACTATTCCTCAAGGGTGAGGGTTTACATTCTCTGAATACTGCGGCTGGAAGATGTTACACTTTATAACAGGTTGCCGAGTATCATGTATTTGTCCGTCTCATTTGCTCTTCAGATGTTACAGTAGGTCATAATTGTTGTTATTGATAGCATTGTTTGCTCATGTAAATGTGATATATTAAGCCTTGTTTTTGCTAATTTCAGTCCTGCTGTAAAGCATACGAGTACACAGGATTTGTCATGGAGAAGGAACAGTCTTATAGAGATGCAGCCAATAACTATGAAAATGCCTGGAAGTATGGCAACAAGAATAACCCTGTTATAGGTAGGTCATGATGAGATAAAGAAATCTAATTATTCTACAAGAATGATACCTCCTGAGAATTTCTGAGAGTGATCTTCTGTCTCAGATTTCCATAGTTATTTCTACATTTAAAGTCATAATCATCACCCTGTTAAAATTATCCATAAAGGAGAAGCTATTTCATCCACATTCAATTCAGGCTTTTGACTGATGACAATACATGTCTTGACTTGTAAGTTGGTTACTTTTTGTCATTGCAATGTAGACTATCATATGTTCCTTCATCCTTTCTCTGGCAGGTTACAAACTAGCATTCAACTACATGAAGGCCAAGCGATACGTAGATGCCATCGACATCTGTCATCATGTAAGTAAAGATTTCACACCGACTCCAGCTACCCGTGGGTATTATTGCTTGATCATGCTAGAGATATGTACACAGTACATCACAATTACCACATCGTCTTGCCCATATTTTGATATGTTCAAAATAATATTATTAAAGGTCAACCCAAACGGAATTTTTTTTGGTCTAAAAATCCTTAAAAATCATAGTTCATACTTCACTTTGTATGAAAAAAATATTGAAAAAATTCTAATCTGATCAGAAACACACGTAATATGGGAGCAAAGTGGGCTTTTTCACACTTTCACAGCTGGCTTGATGACGTCACGCAGGGAAGTTGCCTGAGAAAAAACAGCGGATAACATGGAAAGCGAGTGCAGTCAGAGCTCCGGTTCAGATGTCGATTCGAGCGATATCAGCTGCTTAGATGGAAATATTTTTCGCCAAGAAGATGAAATAGACATAGAGGAGGATGATGACGGGCAAATTAACAGTTGTTTGCAGACCAACGGCGGAATTCAGCCCTATCAATTTGAGCCGTACGGCTCCGATTCTGACAGTGACAACCACTCTGACAACGTGGAACTCGACGACGACAGGATTCGGAGAGGTCGTTTGTTGAATAGTGATTGGTATGCAACTTGACTGGAAACCTTATTATCGTCATCTATAAGAGCAAATGTCCATATATTTCAAACTGTATTGAATGTAGAACGATTCTGTGATGTAAAGAACGAGCACATCTGTGTTGTTATTGTTGTTATTGACCGAGGCAGCCTTATCGAGGGGATAAACTCCGGGATTCGGCAGTATGGACAGTAAACTGTTGATAACTCTACTGATATACGTCCGATTTGAATTAGTTTGTTTTCCCATAATCCCCATGAAATACCAATTTCAGAATTATATAGTTTGATAAAAAATACTTTGGACATTCATGGCGAAAAGTAAGCCATGGTAAGTGGATCGGCATTCACATTTGCTCAATTTTCGACAAATTACCTCAATTAAATTGAAATCGAATGATATTCCCACAATCTCAAATGTCAAGGGATTATGAAAGTATTATTATCACTTCTGTATTTACAGCCATTCACTCCAATTGGTGTTTTTTATTTATTTACTTATCAAGCGTATATATATTTATGAAAGATCATTTTAGTATTATTAAATAGTATATATGAAATAGAGACTCATCCAGTCTAACCTGTAGGTGCTCAAGCAACAAATGCCACGCGAGAGCGAGCAGGGCATGTACAGCCGTCTCCCTGCCCGAGGCCTCGCTTGCAGGCTAGGTTCGTTCAGCCGATGTCCGTGATAGATTCTCCTTGTCCGATTTCTTTGCCGTCACATTCTGATTGTTCTTAGGTTTGATAGTTGGAATAGCTGTTCTCTTTAGTTTTGGTTTGTACCCGAATTCAACTGCTACGCTGTAGATGTCCTCGAATGATGTCTAATTTCTGTCAAAATGTGCCGAGCAAATTATACGAGTACTGGCTCAGGCCCTCTTTCCACACTCTCGTGTTGCGTACAAATTTCGTCCAATTTGCAGCGATTTTCTCGTCTTTAGGCCACAAATGAATACCAACACCGTCATCTGTAGTAAAACTGCAACCTCCCACTACACAACGTCGCGGCATATTTAACAAATAATGTCCCGATACTCCGAAAATCTCCAGAAATAAGCAGCTACTTACGACTGTGGTATACGGCTTTAACATAGAGAATACAAGACGGCTTCCCTCCGTGACGTCACAGCTGGAATTGACAGGAGAGCGATTTTCACCTTTCAAACGGCAATATCTCGCCAACCAGACTGCACAAAATTATGAAAAAAATATTATTTTCAGAATCGAAAGGACTATTTTTTTATATTTTTGACCTCAGAGCGTTTGGGTTGACCTTTAAACCCCAAATTTACACGCACTTGCTTTTCCATCTCAAATGTACAGGAGAATTAATATTCTCACTATTACAATGATACCCATTGCAAATGTTAATGTATTAACTATTACTTAACTGGTTGTTTTTGTCATGTTGCAGTCAACAACACTTTCTTAAATTTTTTTCTTTTTTTCTTGATCAACTGGTTCTTTGTATGGTTTTGCGATGAATAACACTATTTGGATGCTCAGATGTATTGCTTTTTTACCCCTTGGTCAAATTGACCTTGGGTTATTGTCGTTAACATGTATGTCCGTCTATTTTCTTGTTACCACTCTGTCTTATGAGCAACTATGCCCAAGCTACATCCCACATGTATGTGGTCATGGAGCAGTAACCTACTAACACCAGCCTTGGGGTTATTTTCCGCTGACACCCGAAGGGCTGAAGGGGGACTATAGTATTGGGGTCCGTCCGTTCATGCATCCGTCCGTCCAACTTCATATCCGAACAATAATTTCTGAAAAACTTGAACGGATTCTTTTCAAATTTGGTATGTGGGTACCTCGCCTCAAGATCTTGCTTGGGTTTGTTTTTTTCATTTTCACTTTGGTGGTTAAAAACCAACAATGGGACCATTCAATTATTATGTACGCAGAAAAATTGAATTTCTGCCCCTCTCCGGCCCCCCCTACCATACGCAATATTTAACCCAGCATACATAGGAAAAAATTAGGGCTTTTTAGACCCCCCCTCTCGCTTTGTACGTAATACTTGAACAACTAAAGGTGACTAAATGAACAACTTTGACCCATTAAACCTGTAAAATAGGTCAATCTCACTTTGCTCTATGACCACATGTACATGTGTTATGCAAGTTTGTTGCTCATAGGCAGTCATTCTTCAGATAATTAAATGGTGACAAACTGACAGTTTGACCTGGTGACCTGAAAACAAATGGGTCAGTCTTACTGATTTCAATAGGCTACTGTTTCAGGTGTACCATCCTAGTCATATTCATTCTTGAGATAGGATGGAAATGAGAAAAAAGAGATGACTGAACAGATGTATGTGCATGATAATACCCCAAGGACAAATTTGGCTGTAGTCCATGACCAATTGTGCGTGTAGAGTAAGTTCAGTAAACCTTGACCTTATTATACTTGAAATATGGGGTTAATAAACAGTGACAAATGGACAAGTTTGACCCAGTGACCCAAGAGAAAAGGTCAATCTCACTATTTTTCAATGGTTTTCTGCTCTAAATCCACATGCATTTGTGAAGTCAGTTTGAGGCTCCTAGGCATAGTCATTCTTGAGATAAAGTGGTAACGATCAATTTGAGATAAATTGACACACTTTGACACAAGTCTGGGTTAGACTTCGAACAGTTGTCTGTATGTACATGACTGCCTAATATCTCCACATTATGTCCTTGTTTCTTTCAATGGTCTGTTTGAAGATCTTGATAATGTTACCCAATATAATTGCATTAAATTCACTGTCTCATTTGCTCATTTCAGGTGTTGAACAACCACCCTAATTATCCAAAGATCAGGAAAGACATACTGGACAAAGCTAGGATGAGTCTGAGGGTGTGACCAGGAGTATTACTTAGGCCAATTGTCTTGAGGAATTTCTAGGATATCTGGGGAGTAAAGATGAGACCAATATTATAGGACCAGGATCATCCATTCATCTTTCCACAACCTGTGATATGGGACATCCGAGGGTATTGGACAAAACCCAGCAACTTGTGATCATTCGTTCTCCGTTTGATCCAACGTTTAACATGCAGATATATGATGCCATTCTGACTTTGGACTGGCCGACTCCTCTAACTGAATGGGACGAGACATACATTGGAAGTTTAATGTACATCTACATTATGCATGGATGTTTGTGGACAGTAGGCTGCAGAGAGGCATTATGAACACAGTGCAGATACTGTTTTCATAGACCAGCTTTGAGTAGGATTACCGGTATATGAAAGGGTATTTGAGGCTATTCCCTAATAAATAACACCTTGATGAACCAACTCCTGACATTGTACAACTAACCATCACTGTCGATATGGTATTGGTTTGGTGTGATCGTCACATCTCCTTGCCTGAAATACAGTCGTTTAGTATATACCCATTTTTATGGCAAGCAAGTCTGGTGGTATGAGAGGAACCTTGTGTTTGAAATCAATTTATTACCCTCTCAACTGATTAAAATAAAATGAATAGGGGATTGTCTGCATGCTTTTAGTCCATTTTGTTAACTTCCTGTTTTGATAAATTCAATCATACTGATTTAAATTGAAATTTCACTTCCTCTGATTGAATTATTAGAAGTTTTACCATATATGGTCTTGTCAAGTTATCAATAGTCGTGATCATGTTTGTTAGTTATCTGTCCATATATTGATGTTGCCCAGCAAATGATCTTATCTCTTCAGTGATATGCTCAGGGTCCCCTAAGCTGTGGAATGGAAAGTTGCAGAACTGAAGAAACATTATCCTGGCTATAGAGAAAAGGCATCCAACTTGTAAGGAACACACGATTTTCTGTCGATAGAACATCACAGGTTGGTCACAAAATGATGCTATCGTACCAGGGGCAAAAACTCTTGGAGAGAAAGTGACTGACAACATGACTGACCGGAGAGGTCAGGAAAGGCTGGTACTGTTACTTCTTTAATGGGTGTCCGTGATATCCCTAACTTGACAATATCACCATGTTCGTTGAATGACAAACATCACCGCCGATCTAGTGAATGTAATTTGTGCTGAAAACTTTCCTCGCTTCAACATTTATTGCATTCTGTATTCACACTGAATCACCAGTGAAGAAAAACCTTAGTTTTTCCCAGATCATTCCCTGTAAGTCTCATGCATGCTCATGTCAACACTTCCTTCTCAATCTCAATAAAGAAATTTTATCGTAATTCGTGAAACGAGAAAGTTTATCGATAGTAGGGCAGTGGTGATGATTGTCACACAACAAACGTGGTGGTATTGTCAGGTCAGGTATATTACAGACGCACCATGAAGAAGAAAAAATTCCCGAGTCCAGGGCTCTCTTTCCAAGAGTTATTGTTATGATTCAGATAGCATCATTCTGTGTTTTTCTGAGAAGTTGGGTGCTTTTTCTTCATATCTGGATGCACTTCTCTCCTAAATAGCATCTTTTTCTTTGGGAGTGAAGGACTTTACTCCAGTTTTACAACTTTTTCTGCCAATGCTTAGGAGGGCCCGCTCAAACATCCAATGGCATGGATATTCATCAAATCATTTTAAATATATTTAGTTGTATATTTATGAATTCTTTAAGAAATTGTTAAAACATTCCGTCCATGAATTTGATAAAGTACACATAACAATGGTTGTACTATATATATATATATATGTCGTGTATATTATTCCCCACAATTCACAATTGTCCTTTGAATAAAATGGAGATAATTGTAAGTAAATACGCTTTATTTGATCACTTTTATCAATTGAAGTGTTGCTGAAATGCGAAAGCTGCAGCCTCAATTACTGCCTCTTTCTCTGGTGAATTAAGGTTTTGGCTATTAGCATTTTCACAATATACTCTGCATCCTCTGCCTTGTCACCACAGGTTTAATCCATGCTTGACAATTCTCTGTCTGGACAAGACTGCAACCAGGGACGTATTCTGAAATATCATCTCAAGGAATGTAGCTCATATTCTGATAGAAGAATAGTATGACCAGCTTCAGTATATCCCGTACAATAAAGGGGCTACCCCTCCCTTTGTTGTCCTGTATCAAAGGCCCAAAATGCTTGTAAGACTTTGAATATTGGGGATCAGGCTTCGCCGAGATACTACCCAGTGTAAATAAGTTCCAAACATTCTAAGGTAGGCCTGGGTAAGTACATGTATGTAGGACAGCATGTATTAATTTGAAGAAAAGGGACAATAACTCAAACTAATGTTATGCTGAACCATCAAACAACTTTTATCACAAGATGTTTGCTTGATATTTCCACAATGATGGTATCAATGTTAAGAAACCCTGTTCATGAGGCAAGCACCATCACACCAAGGCTGACAACAATAATGGATATATTCAGTCACAAAACCAATGTGGACAGGGATTCAACTGACTATTTAGGACAAGGCAGTATGGCATCCATCCTGTATCTAATAAATGTTCAAGCAGAATTCATTATCTATTGGTACATGTATACCATTTCACACTAAATCTAAAGTATTTTAGGATCACACCTGCAGTGGGTCATATGTTCTCTCCCAATCTCACGTTTGGCTATTTCCGTATTGGCGGAACGTAGCCTCTCACATAGAAGTACAAAAAGCCACCCGTGGGGAGCGTATGGTGATCAAGTAGTGAGCCTTTGATAATCGAGCGATCCGGTCACATTCTATTGTGAAATGAAGTTAATTTTAAACAGAACAAAATACATTCAATTCAAGCTAAAGTTTTCATATGTTTAGTTGAATAATAGCTATCTAACTTCAGAATTACCAGCTGTGCTAAGTACCATCAATACGGAAATAGCCGAACGTGAGATTGGTTCCGCCGAAAATTAAGTGTGCGCATGTGAGAACATGATCCCGTTTCCGCTCCCAGAAATCCACTAAGCCAGAGGTCACTTTCGCAGCTAGTGAGTTCTGGGGCTAGATTGGTTCCATTGCCCATTAGCAAACAACACTACTGCCTGTAAATACGCGAGTGAGTGATATCCATTCTAATGGCATCAGATTGTATACCTCCTACTGTAAAATACACCCTCTGATTGCACTGTGGTTAAACCAGTGGCGCAGTTTTTGTTCACTTGGTTCTTGGCCAGTCTGCCTAGTTCATTTCTAACTGGAGCAGAGTGGGCTTTAGGATGTCCGAGCTTAAGAAAATGCGGTAGTAGTTGAGCATCTAATTTGATCAGTAATTTTTTCTGTAAAATATACTGCACACATTCTTCTTATCTCTCATATAAGATACACCGACAAAGTAGGAGGTTACAAACTCTGACATTGGGAGAATACTGATATCATATACTAACTAACATACTATCTGAGCTGGCACAATAGGGAGCTTCTTGAAATTGGGGCATGCTGGGAACTGGCATAAGGCATTCCAAACAGAGAGGCATGGTGCGCTGAGTTGGAACTCCATGACA
Organism: Hanleya hanleyi; assembly: GCA_036873755.1. Lineage (NCBI taxonomy): Eukaryota > Metazoa > Mollusca > Polyplacophora > Lepidopleurida > Hanleyidae > Hanleya > Hanleya hanleyi. The sequence continues at coordinate 143,816 of JAVTVY010043695.1, forward strand.
TACTTTCCCAGACCAAGGACATCTGCACAAGTCCAGGTAAATCCTAAATCGTCGCAGAGGATTTACCTGGACATTTTTGGTGATTCGAATGAGTTCTTGAGTCGATGGCTCTATTATACAATCCCGTACATTTCATCCCCCGCGCTTGTTTTGAATTAGCATGTCGGTATCCCCAGCCTGCAGTTTTTTCTTTGACGTCCGATGTCGATTTCCACTTGACATCAAAGCAGTTTGGCCCGCGATGAAATTGAAACCTGTCACATCTCGTACCTCGCAGCGGATTGGCCTAATCAACTAGCTTAGCGCGTTCACTGATTGGATTTATTCAGGGGAAACCCCTTGCTCTATTTATATCCAGAACTCGTATGGGTAACTAACCAAGCCAGTGTATCGATTCCAACAGATCGATCGATACACTGACTCGCGAGGATGGACCAAGGAGGGCTTATGCCATACCATGCAATGGCATGAGGGGAATGGCATATGTCATTCATATTGGAACTCTAATCCATCCAGATCAGAACATCAAACTGGGCTTGGTGTTTCCCATTCGGATAACCGACATATGCCATCCCTATCAAGGAACTTATGCCCTAATTTCATAAAGCTCCCTTATAATGTTCAGGCCTTTGTATATTACTGTAAAGCCAGTCATAAACTCATTTTGTACTCGGACTATTCTGCTACTTTGTTTTGTGTCCCTAAAATTAAAGCTGGTCCTAAAATTTGAACTTCTAAATCAGGATTCACTCAGTTTTAGATTCTCTCTCAAATATCTCTCCACCTCTTTTCTGTTCATAAGTTTGTTGGCTTTGCCTTGATAACGACCGTTTTTACAAGCACCCTTCACTTCCAGAAGCTCTCCAGTTCTGAAATATAAAGTGGAATAAAATCATAGGATATAATTGCATCAAAGGAGAGATAGTGGAGAATACACATGTATGTTATTAAGGAGATGGCAACATCTAGATATGATCTCCCATGGAGAAGTGTCGCTATGAACAGTCTCATGGAGGAGAAATGATACGAGTATATGTCCAGGACATCCCGAGGAGGAGAAACTATGCAGGATTATAGATCATACCTCTCATGGAGGAGAAATGGTACCAATATATGTCCACGACATCCCAAGGAGGAGAAACTATGCAGGATTATAGATCATATCTCTCATGGAGGAGAAATGGTACCAATATATGTCCACGACATCACAAGGAGGAGAAACTATGCAGGATTATAGATCATACCTCTCATGGAGGAGAAATGGTACGAGTATATGTCCAGGACATCCTGAGGAGGAGAAACTATGCAGGATTATAGATCATACCTCTCATGGAGGAGAAATGGTACGAGTATATGTCCACGACATCCCAAGGAGGAGAAACTATGCAGGATTATAGATCATACCTCTCATGGAGGAGAAATGGTACCAATATATGTCCACGACATCACCAGGAGGAGAAACTATGCAGGATTATAGATCATACCTCTTATGGAGGAGAAATGGTACGAGTATATGTCCAGGACATCCCGAGGAGGAGAAACTATGCAGGATTATAGATCATACCTCTCATGGAGGAGAAATGAGTGAGTGAGTAGTACGGTTTAACGTCATTTTTAACCTTGTTTCAGACATATCACGATGTGGAGGAGAAATGTTACCAATATATGTCCAGGACATCGCAAGAAGGATCTTGCCTCTCATGGAGGAGAAATGCTACCAGTATATGTCCAGGACTCCCGAGGAGGAGAATAGATCATACCTCTCATCGCAGAGAAATGTTATCAATATATGTCAAGGACGTCCGAAAGAGGAGAAACTATACAAGAATATAGATCGTACCTCTTATGGAGTAGAAATGTTACCAATATATGTCCAGGACATCCCAAGAAGGAGAAACAATGCAGGATTATAGATCATACCTTTCATGGATGAGAAATGTTACCAATATATGTTGAGGACATCCAAAAGAGGAGAAACTATGCAGGAGTATAGATCGTATCTCTCATGAAGGAGAAAAATATATGTCCAGGACATATCAAGAAGAACAAACTATGCAGAATTATAGATTGTACCTCTCATGGAGGAGAAATGTCACCAATACATGTCCAAGACATCCCAAAGAGGAAAAACAATGCAGGATTATAGATTGTACCTCTCTCATGGAGAAGAAATTTACCATTATATGTCCAGGACATCCCAAGGAGGAGAAACTATGCAGGATCATAGATCCTACCTCTCAATGAAGAGAAATGGTACCAATGTATGTCCAGGACATCCCAAGGAGGAGAAACTATGAAGGAGTATAGATCGTACCTCTTCTGGAGGAGAAATGGCATCAATATATGTCCAGGACATCCCAAGGAGGAGAAACTATGCAGGATCATAGATCCTACCTCTCAATGAGGAGAAATGGTACCAATGTATGTCCAGCATGTCCCAAGAAGGAGAAACTCAACCTCCCCACAGCGCATGCTCCATTTCGCAGGCTCCATTACCATCCCTGCCACCAATAGTGGAAGTTGACCTTTACTACGTTGCTATGACGTATAGGGAAAACCAACCAACGCATGGTTCAGTTTGAATCCGGCCGAACAACTTTAGTATTGCACATGAGCGAATTACTTTTCATATGCTCTGTCCAGACAAACAGGGAAAATTATCTCCAGATACATGTAATTCTTTTTAACGCTAGGTCAACAGAGGTATTATGCAGACTTGAAAAGTAATCGAAATGTTCGGTAAAGATCTATTTTACTATATATGATGTCACTTCCGGCGATGTGCGCGAAGCCCCGAATCCGGTCCAAAAATCTGACTGGTGGCTGGGGTGTTATTAGACCCCCAGCGAGGTGGTTGGGAGAAACTGTAGGATTATAGATCGTACCTCTCATGGAGGAGAAATGGAACAAATATATGTCCAAGACATCCCAAGGAGGAGAAACTACGTAGGAGTATATATCGTGCCTCTCATGGGGAGTAATGTTACCAATACATGTCCAGGACATCTCGAGAAGGAGAAGCTATGCAGGATTATAGATCGTACCTCTCATGGAGAAGAAATGGTACGAGAGAAATGGAAATATATGTCCAGCACATCCCAAGAAGAAGAGATGATTACACATCAACTGGGATCTCTACTGAAGATGACTTACAATCAAAATCATTGTGATCTATCTCAATTAAGCATGTAGTTCATGTAATCTGTACAAGATCAAATTAAGCGTTCACCAATACACCCAACACTGTTATCCAAAGGATTTGCACAATATTTCAGGTTATATGAAATTAGGGATTTTGTGGTTGTTCAGGCCTTTGTATCACTGAAAGTCGCCGGTCTGGACTCATTGTTGTATACAGACAGACTATTCTTTTGAATGGATTCATGATCCCTACATAAAAGATGAACCTGGAATGGCTTATCCTGGAAGAGTCTGACCTGGCAGTGATGAGAACACGTGAAATAAACCTGCCCATTAATGTAACAGGCACAAATGTCAATCACCAGTAAGACATGTATGTACAGTCTGCTCACCTTGTTGATACTTGTTTCAGAAATTCATCCTTCCCAGCTAGAACAAAAAGTCCTGCACCTTTCTCCTCACCCACTGTCAGGAACACTACCACATTCTGTAAAACAACAGAATTTATATCGGAATAAAAAGCAAATAATAGTAAACTATTAACAATACAATGCCTTTTGTGCAAAAATAAACTCAAATCAAGTACTCGGTTCACTTTTGTATATTACCGATTTCAAATTTTCACAGAAACTATGGTCAGATCATTTGCATATATGCTTCTTCAACACAAGACTGACCCCATGCCAGAATATAACCTGCTGGTTGTGCTTGGTGTTACAGAATTTCCTACTGGGATATCAATATTTAGAGCTACTTATTAACTTTGTTAGGACTAAAGAGTTAGGAGTGTTTTCCAGGTGGTATCTTCATTATATCAAATAATGGAATGAAATATTTGAAGTCCTAATCATGGGAACTGCTGAAGGACGAGGACAATTAAAGGAGAAGAACACATGTGACCAATGTGAATAAAAGATCTATCCCCCTTGTATCCAAAAAAAAATTCTACTCGATTAAATCGGCGTTCAACCTGTGCATCGTTGTCTCTCAAGCATGCCGCCATTTTGGCTCGGGTCGTCTATTAAAGCATGTGATGTCACCCGGGCCTCGCTGCTCTCTAGCGGGAAAGGCGAAAATATAAAGCAGTGTTGAAAACTGGACACTGGGTAATCATGACAACAACATACTCGATCAAACAGAGCTTCATTTCATTTTTTATTTTATTTTCCTACGAAGTAGGCTCTCATCTGCAAATTGTCCGGTAGTCAGTGAGTCCATCCGAATCCTTTCGTCAACAAAATAAGGAGAACAGTAGACATTAGAACCTTGATTTTTGGCATGAACTTGCATTATGGGACTGTTACCAGCAAGTTCTAATCTGACCTACTTTTGATGAAAATTTGACCGACTTAGGTGACCTATAACATTACGATTGGACCCCCAAGTCATCTAGGTGACCCATAACATTACGCATGGACCCCAAGTCATCTTCCTCACCCTAGTAGGTCCTGTGACGTTCACACTACTCATGTTATTTCAACTGGTAGATCGAAAGATAATCCAGAGAGATTATTCTGATACAATACCTCTCTTAGCTGTTCTTGTTGCTCCCGCTTCTCCAGCCTAGCCAGTGGACAGTCATTTCGGTTCGACTGACGATGTACAAACTCAGATTCAATACCATATTTTGCGTAAACATCTTCTTTGAAACAGCCTGGTAAGACTGGCAACGAGCACAGTCTTGAGTTTGCGTTTGAAGTAAAATCCTGCTGACTGACATTCAATACCATATTTTGCGTAAACATCTTCTTTGAAACAGCCTGGTAAGAATTGCAATGAGCACAGTCTTGAGTTTGCATTTGGAGTAAAATCCTGCGGACCGAGTCATTATGCACCCCCTGTTTCTGTACATCTGGTTTCAATATTGGGAACCGATGAAATGTCACGGTCTTTGGAAGGTTTGGATTCCCAGTTCTGTTAGAACAGCTAAACGCCACACACTGCGGCATGATGCCTGTATATTTGCGGATTATTGGCACACTACCACTATCAAATTATAACAGTATACAAAATATAAACCTGCAGCTTCTCATACTTTAACATACAGGGTGGAAGTGAGTATGAGCCCGGCTGACGTCACACAGTGATGCGCACAGTATGTTTTTGGCATTTCTGATTGGTTAAAATAGACGCAAGGCCTTGTAATGGTGGCACTTATGAATCTGTCCAAATTTAAGGCTCCAGTTTTTGATGTTTTGATATGAATAGATCGACGGTAAAAATTTGCAAAACATATTTGCTTACATTTTTGGATACGGGGGAGATAGATCTTTCGTTCAGTGTATACATTAGTCATATGTTTCTTCTCCTTTAAGAAAACCTGATACAGATGCTAGATACAATACATGAGTTCATAACATTTATAGCGGTCACATTGTCACCTCAATGTATCTCAAAATGCCGAAAAATAACATTGACATACCTCATCTCCTATTTCATTTATAACAATATTCATGAACTCATTATCGCCATCTTTCCTGGAAAGAAAAATAGATTATAGAGATCACCAATGAATTCAGATACAGCATGACAGAATCATTATCATTGATAAAACCTACATCTACAAGAAAGTTTGGTTCTTGGAATTCTTTTTGGATATATGGGACTGCTTCTAGAAATTCAGCTCATGTGTCAATGGCCAAGTTGCACATGACCAAGAGAACAAATAAGAGCCTAGCTGTCTGTTCACAGATCTGTGACTTCAGCTGAGTTGTATAATTTCACTTTGCCCTAAGTTTTAACTCATGAGACTATTTTGGACTGGTGATAGCTGGCAAATATACATATGTACTATATTTTCCTAGTGCTTGATTACTCGTACTGTATAAACTTATATCAGTTATCACCAGTGCAAAATAGTCTCCCGAGTTAAAAGATACAGCAAAGTGAAATTATACAAGCCAGTAGCTGATCAGCTCAAGTCACAGGTAGTGAACAGACAACCCTTCTTTGTTCTCTCAATTATGTGCAACTGAGCCATTGTGTCTGAATGTACAGATTATGTACTCGATCAAAGTCAACCCTTTTAAATGAACTGTGGGAGAATTCAACATTGTGCATCATGCAACAAAAGACATATTTAGTTTTATCATTTATTGCTTGTACAGAAAATAGGAAAGAATAAGGTGATGCAGCAATGGGGAAATGAAGAACTGATTATATACAAAAGATTGATCAATACAAACCGGTGTAAAGAGAAGAATGGCTCCTTGTCTGGTAGAGATTTGAACCGCCTAGCTTCATTCACAGCTATCTCACGGAGCAAACTTACAGCACTCTAAAATTATACAGAACAGCCATGGATAACTATTTATATGATTTTCCAATTGCATGTACCAGTTGTCAATAAAGAAAATACAACATGTCAATGGTGAAAATATGCCAAGCCAGGTATGAATAATATCTTGGGTTTTAATTCATCATCTGAGCTTATAAAAGGTATGTTGTGCATGCAGATCCATAAGAAATTTTATGTTACCCTTATAAACTGAAGTGTAATAATCTTTATTTTACAGTTGTTTAGGGTGTTTCAAAAATTACATATTTAATCGAGAACCCAATGGGAGAATTCTTGAGGTTTTCATATCAGGAAGACTTGTCTTTGTGAGGTCACAGCACGTCTGTGGAACCTACAGCTATTTGAGCAAGGGCATCGCTAGGTGGTGTGAATGCCCCCCTCTCAGCACCCAACCTTATGTTATTGTCCTATGTTGTACAGCATAGTAGTGGGCTCTCTAACAAGTGAGCATGTGAACTGATCCCCATGTTGAGTTTGACGTATTTCCTTGCAGGGATTCTCAACCAAATGTAATTAATGCCCTCATGTATGGCAGAGCATATGTCTTCCTGTGAACACCTTGTAGCATCAATTATAATTTAATTCATATTCTATCTACTCCATCAGTCAGTTACAATGTTTACCATACTTCCAAACAATGTGGCCAAACAATATGTAATATCTCTAGTGACAGTGAGATTGTAAATTTGAAGAATGCAGTAGTTGAAATATGCCATTCAAATTCAGATAAATATTACCTTTTGTGTCTGTTTGTAGGACTTCAAAAGTTTCTCTGCTAACTCAGGATGCTGTTCCGGTGGACCACTGGAGATGAGGAACACAAATTGTAATTATTAAAGGCTGAAGTGATACAGTACACATGTACAAACAGATGTCTTCTACCAGTAACTGTATAAGTCCTTCATATACTGATCAACCTATTGAGCTGTCTGTAAGCTATTATAATCAGTTAAACGGATGAATAGAGCTGTTGGTTAAATGTACATTTATTGAACATACTGTGATAGTTCAGAGATCAGTATTTGAAGATTACCCCAGTTATGTTCATTTGTTTATAAATATTTTTCATACCAGATGTTACAGCATAGCATTCTCATGGAGCAGGAACCCAAATAGCCATTAACTTTTGAACAGTAACTCTGTACAGTGCATGTTCAGGTTCCCGGATTACCTGAATCTCCTATATCTTGACAAACATGACTAGAATTACCAAACCAGGAATAACACCTACGGTAATTTCCCTAATAATTCACCTTCCAAATTTAATTCGAAAACGGCCGATTTTTCCACTGTCGTGATTTTCTCCATCCTAATAAAACGAAAACGGGAGCATTTTTAATATCCCCGTGAAACAATAAATTCGAACACTCCCGTTTTCGTCGCGGAGTTCGTGCCGCTGAAAGTCAAGTTAATTTTTTTCTTATTTTTTGTTATATGTCTCATTTTCTTTAATAAACAGATGATATGGTAGGACAAAGATATAAATGTTTCCCTCTGTTTGTCCCTGTCAGGGCTTCGGCGTAATAGTTAGTATGTACACAACTGCTTTGTCGAGGGAGCCATTATTTCATTTCTTCAGACCTGCATAACGTGCCCCATACTTTTTGACTGCAGCACGGGATCAGTTGAGTATTTCATTTGAGCTTCGGGGAGATGTCAATAGGCATTGATGTTGGTGTTTTATTCACTCCAGGGATTTTTCTTGACAGTTTTTCATCGGGGTAACCCCGATGAAAAACAAATAAGAATTGAGTTTTGACGGTTTTTTTGAAATTGAGTTTTCCATGAAAAAATTGAGTATTTTATTTTCCGGACATATGCGCGCCATAGGCGCGCGAAAAAATTGTGTTTCCTTCAATAAAATTGAGTTTCTGTAACGAAATGCAAAGATAAATTATACAGCTCGCGAGAAGAAAGAAAAGACTGCACTCACGTGGCGGAAGAGCGATGTGTGCGTTGTTGTAATACGCACCGCATACGTTTTGTTCTTCTATGTTTTGATGACGTAATGCGCTAACTAACCCTCGGAAACCTTTGCTAGATTATTTTTTGGGAGCCTCGAATACTTTCTGTAATGGTTTCCGACTGGCGCCAAATGACCCAAGTCTATTCTCCTTCACTCGGCTGTTGGTGCAAAGCCACCTACGTTAAACCCAACAGGCGAAAACAGCCTATATGAAGGAATTTAATCCGGCTAACACGTGGTCCTCGCACCTGGGATATTTGGATATCAATTCGCAGATGAATTTGATTCGGATTCGTTCATAATTAGATTGATAAACAATTTTCCCTAAGACAGCACATCGGGCAAAGTAGAATCAAGCGGTAAGGAAATTTGTGAAAATAAAACTGGATCGTTTCGTCAGAGACATTGCCTGCATGAGACCCGTCATGAAGAACAACAACGCGGTCTACCAGTTTGCGTTGAGAAGACGCATTTCTTCAGAAGTCAGTTTATTTGAGGTCAAGATTTTAACTTTAACGGCACTGCACTTCTTGTTTATGTCTGCGACTCTTGAATTTTTGTTGGTAATTTTTATCTTTCACTGTAAAAACCATCATGGTATGAAATGAAAATATGTGGGACAAAAATATCAGGAATTTCCTTATTTTTTTAATGTTGCTGCGTACCGGTATCTGATATAAATCCATGCCAAACTGTTATGCCTAGTCTTTATACAAAGGTTCATTAATAATTGTTTTACTGCTTGCCAGGAAGTGAGGCAGGTGGCCAGATTTTATTTTTTATTTATTTTTTTTTTTTTTACAATGCAGACAATCCCAATTGTTTTTGGGTTTTTTTGCAAAACAAAGATACAAAAGAAATAAGATTCAGACTATATATACTTACCACTTAGCATAAAATGTTTAGGTTGAATACTCTTCATCAATGGAGATAACCAATCACTCGCCTGAACTAATTTAAGGGTGTGCTATTTTAGGTGTGCTAACCACCCTCCTAAGAATATATTAATAAAGTGATTTCAATCAATTTCCCATTGAGAAGTTTAGCCTACATCTAGTTGCACAGTGACCAGCACTGATGGAAGTGGCGAGAAATTTGGATTCTCACAAACTGTGCCACTGGGAATACAAAGTCCGCAAATTTGGATTCTCTGGATTCTCGCAAACTAAACCATTGAGAATCCAACAGGATTCTAGCAAAATTTTGCGAAATTCTACCCCTGTGCGGTGTATGTGGGGAACCCTCGCCTGTATTTCTTTATGAGGGGGAAACTCGGGTTGGCGATTTCCGACTCCAGGTACCAGGATGTGGTGTGGTCATGTGGTGTTTACCCTATCGACGACAGTTCCCGCCATGAATACCACAGACAGAAGAACTCGACTGAGACTGATGGAGGTGCTGCGGTTGCGAACATATCGTTCCAGAGTTGATGTGAATGTACAGGTGAAATGTCAAGGATTGGGATTTAAAATGCTGAAAAACTGAACTTAGAAAAATAAAGATCAATGCATGGAGACATTCATACAGTTGACTCCTCGTCGATGATCAATAATAAACTCCAGTAAATGGGGAGAGTCAGATGCAGGCATTTGCACGTCGCTGAAAGTGAAAGTAGGCGGGATGATATATGTAGAGCTGCCAAATGTCAAGAAATGTAAAGTGTCTCCATGAATAGATTTTGTAATGTGTAAATTCCATTAGTCCCACCAAACCCCGGGAGTGGTTCGCTTGACACCTGCATTAAGCTCGGACTAAAACTACTGAATGATCGATTCTTCCTATTTCTAAGACGAAAAGGCACTAAAAATTGAATTTTCGCACTTCATTCGATGAAAATTGGGAAAAATTGAGTTTTCATACTTCTTTCGATGAAAATCGGGAAAAATTGAGTTTTAGGCATTATTTAGCGCGCCGAAGGCGCGCGAAAAAAATTGAGTTTTATTGAATTCAGAAATTGAGTAGATGAATTTTTTTTGTCAAGAATAACCCCTGCACTCGCCAATCCAGAACAACGTTTCCATGTAATAAAATGACGGACTTGTTTCCAACAACATGATAATCCATTGTTAGTTTGAAAAAAGAAAAGAGATACCCTCGTCTCGACAGTCTGCGTGAACCAAACAATCGTTGGTGTGTCGATTACGCAAATCCGAAATGGCCAGAATGAAAAGTCGGTCAGATGAAACGAAAGTTCCAACCACTTCTCTGCAAACTTTTAACCAAATTACTGAGCTGGTGTAACTTGACTACAATTGTTTTAGAAGCGACACTAAAGTCAAAACGCACATGTCGTGCTTTTAGGCGTATCACCTCTTTGCACTGGAATGGGACAAGCCGTTTCAACTCTTGACCTTGCAAATTCCCGCCAAGTTTATTTGTTTACGTTAAGTTTTACTATGATGATTTCATTGGCTGAGAACAGTCAGCGGGTCGCAAATTACCTTTTCTGGGGCGAGCACATGATCTTATTGTGTCACGCAAAATAGACTCGTCCATGCCAGCCTGCACATGGTTTCACGTGCCCAGTCAAAATATAATTAGGTGAGGTATTCCAGATATTACATCAGACCACGTGCGGTCTGTAAATAGACTAGGATTTCCCCATGTCTGTTTTTCGTCGGCATTATTCTCTGTCACTATTTCCTGTACATTTTCGGCCTGCTCGGATTTCGCTGCCTGATAAACTAAACACAAAATTACTTTGGCGACTAAACACTTCATGTAACAAAAATTCACTCGCCACTTTGGCGATTTACTCTATTTTTAATCGACACATTGGGCAAGTAACTGAACAATTCAGTCACCATTTGTCATTTTTTAGTCGCCTTTTTTGCGAGTTGTCGACTGGGTTTCGTGAGCCCTGGGTCCCAGAGTCTTTTAAATGAACTATGATAGAGATATCAAACATAATACACGGTTATCAAGATCACAACGATCCCGGTGAAGCGATCCGCCATTTTGGATCTTCCGTGAAAATCAGCGTAACATATAATTCGAACATAAGCGTTTTTCTGGAATTAGCGCAACAAATAATTCGAAAGTAGCCAATTTTTGGAGTTGCGAGTTTTATCACTGCATCGTGAATTATTAGGGAAATTACCGTACTTGAGTAAGGGTGTTAGTGCCCTCTCTGTATCAAAACATCGGCCAAGGTAGGACAACACCCGATCTCCAACCAGGAAAAACAGGTTCACTTTATTCTTTTTGCCTTTTTCAATAGACAACAGCTTTACAGCCTGGGAAATAAAATAAATGGCAGGTATATACATTGTACTTGTAATAGCATCATATGGAAGACTATCACAGAAGAGATTTATATTAACACATCACAATCATGATTTCTGATTTTACTATAAGGAGTGCCTGTACATAAATATTGATTACATATTACATGTATCTCAAAGTTATCAGTTTATGGAGACGTCTTTGCTTTCAATTCCCATGGTGAACACAGATTTGTTTTGGTCTATTTCAACAGCTTTTACAAAATCAAATGGCAATCTGTTATGACAAAGAAATAAGCTAACATTCCATGGTGGGAGCATATTGTAGGCATGGGAGTATACCATTACTGATCAACATGATGAAAATTAGTTGGACATACAGTCCTTGTACCAGTACCTGTAAATGGCTGAGATTAGAGACATGGGTTCCACAGCACAAACAAGAGTCTGTATCCTGGATAGTTAACACACGGACAGGCCCAACATGGTCATCTGGTAAACCCAGACCTCGGAACTAGGAGCAAGGAAACAATTCAATGTTGTCACTCAGTAAAGAAATGAAATCCTAAGCAGTTTAAGTCCCCTGAAATTGAGAATAGTGATTTGGCTTATAAGCTTAACATTCAGTGCTTGGCATGAAAAGCAATCCCAAGCACGATTCTGTGGCAAGGTACCCACACACCAAATCTGTTCTGGAAGGAAATTTTGAATGGGGCCCCAGGTGCCACTTTCAACAAGCAGATCCACATGGAAACACACTCAATCGAGATCTTGAGGCAAGCTGGTACCCAGATACCAAATTTGGAAAGAATCCATTCAGGTTTTCTAAACTTATTATCTGGAAACAAAATTGTAATGGCTCCCATTGGTGCCATGGGTGCAGATTGGCATGAAAACAATCCCAAGTGATATCTTGAGACAAAGTACCCACTTATCGAATTTGAAAAGAATTCGTTCAGTATATTGTCCAGAAACGAAGGCTTGTATTTCCCCTTTACAGGTGAATGATACAAACCTGTTTCAATTGGGGGTCATCCTTATTTGAGAACAGTGTGGGTGTGACAGGTAGTGATGCTCGTATCCTATGATTGACTTCCACCTCTACCCTCCTCATCTGGTCCATAGTCATCTCCGGTGTGTCCAGCTCTATAAAACTTATCTTGTCACAGGCTGCTAAATTCCTGAACAGAAAACACTGAATACAATGCCTTAACTCATCCATTTACAAAAAAGCCTTGAATGAAACAATTGAAGATGAAATCGACCTAAAAAAATTGTATTTTTCCTAAGTGGAGAATTAGAAGTCCATATTATATGGATTTGATAGTTGATAATGCAGACCAGCACTTCCACTGTGATTCAGGAAACAAATTTTTAGACTTAGACACAGAATTTTTTTTATCTTTTTTCAACTGAAGATAAATACTGTGGCATGGATATGTTATTTATCCAATGAACTGAAAAGACAGTGAGTGACATTTGTAAAATGTTAGCAGAATTTCTCTCTGCAGATACCTGAAATTAACTTTTGCCGTCTGAATAATTAGAAGAAATAGGGTATTCAGTCCCTTTACCAAATTGCAATGCAAGTCTGGTCAATTTCAAATAGCAAAGCTGTTCACACTGACTGTGGACCAGTGTGAACAGCTTTGCTATTTGAAATTGACCAATCTCCACATCCGACAATCACAAATTTTGACCTATATTGGGTAAACCAGGCTAAACAAACATCAACAAACAGATTAGTATTGGAAAATGAACATACAATTGATTCCTCAAGGAAACTGTGAAAACAATGATTCCAATAAAACGTTATATTTTATGGCTTAGCTTAATGAATAAAAGGTATCAAATCAGGCCTACAATATTTAGTTGTAACTTAATTACCAGGATGTAGTCTTGTACCCATACAAAGAGTCTGCCATTGCTGTGATCAGATGCTGGCCTGGAATTATACAAATAATCTCTATAACAGAATGTAACCTCACCAAACATCAGATGCTTTCATAGGTTTGTGGACATAATGCTATCATGCAACAGGTACTAATTTATAATCAGGCTGGTCTAATCATTTCATCATCCCTATTATCCAAGGTATTGAGATATGAACAGGTAAATCTAACATATCTAATAGACCTCCACCCTGATGATGTTTTATCTTTCAATCACATGATGAACTGTGCATCCATTCCTCCATATTGATCAATTATCCTGAAATCTGATATCGCCTGTGTAACACTTTTAATTGTCAATGCACAGTACAGATGCCGCAAAGCATGAGGTCCTGTATGTAACCAACACACCAACTTAAAGCTTACACAGTGCTTGGCTGTGCCAGTCCTGGGATATCCAATTGGCAATTAAATTGATGTGTTGAATGCGGGAGGTGACAGGGTAATTCAATTGTATAATTATGAACCCCACCTGCCAGTCAAGTGTCACGGATATACATTGCATCATGGGATAGAAGAGGGATAACTCGTCATCAGGTTTCAGGTCTATTGTTGAACAGTCATATGGGTATGCAGCATTATGTCCAAAATATTTGAATCACATATTACTAAGGATCTACAGTGAAACCTGTGAATACCGACACCTGGGTAATCTTTGTAATCAGATCGGTGCAAAAAACAATCCCAAGCAAGATCTTGGGACGGGGTACCCACAAACCAAATCTGAAAGGAATCCGTTCAGTTTTCCAGAAGTTATTGTCCGGAAACAAAGTCGTACGGACGCACGGACGTACCCACGATTGGAGCTTAAGTGGAAGTCATCACAAAACAAGTCCAGTGGGCCCTTAAGTGGGTACAAAATTTTATGTGAATAATCGCACCTTATGTGGACAAAGTCCAAAAACTTAAGTGGAATACATACTGTCCAACGTGATGTACACCTTAAAGCTGACATGACCTTATTTAATGCACGAATGGTAGCCAAAAAAAAAATATTCACAGATTTTAGTTCCAGTTGAATAATACCCGGCGGAACTAATCCGAGTGCCGAGTTCACGTCGCTATTCTGCCAACTTCTCAGCCGAGTACATTTGCCTTCACCGCATATATAAAGCCTGAATCGACTGAGGACCTTGCCAGTCTGAACAGACTCTCGGACAGTCCACATCATATTTATGCTGTTGTTGTTGTCACCAGCACATATTCGGACTGTGAGCAGCATATGCTATAACACAATAACGCTCACACAATATAAAGATATCTTGAAAAACCTGGGCAATATAATTAGGGATATGACTATTCAAACACGATTCAGACATACCGGTGGGTTTTCCTCGAAACATGGATCACTTGTCTATAGTAGGCTCCATGCTCAAAAGAAAGACACTTGTTTATCCCGTCACAGACTTCTCCGGCATTGTTTGTCAATTTACCTCCCTCGCCAAAAACACGAAGGGGCAACTGTTCATTCTATTTCATGATTATCAGTTGAGGCTCGATATGGTGCAATTCGATTGCGCTGTGAATTCAGCTTTCTGATACCGACTTCAAAATACTGTAATTCGGAAATTTCATTCCAAAGTAAGAATTGTTATATTTTATGTCTACTAATCAGGCCTGCCCGCACTCAATTGCAAATTCCTAAAGACGGAGGTATAAACTGAAAGGTACATTGATTCTGATTTTTTAACTCATCCATCAGTAGTATAGAAATGCGAAATCTCTTAGCATTCTTTGTTGGGAAATCGTGGTGGATGAATGAAGCGAAAATGACCCTTGACTTGACTGTCGGTCATTTCTGATCACCTGACTGGATGCAAAACAGAGGCTTAAAAAAACAGCCGGACATCTAAAAAATTCGAAAAAAATGGACCGTACACCCAGGCAAATGGGCCTATATGCACAATATTGGGTCCACTTTGGTCGTGCAGGATCTCGAATTGAACGCTCGTCGACGGCATTTCGGGTAACGTAACTGTCGATCTGATAAAATAAGGTAGATTCGTAGTCTTCCTCACTCAGGTTTGGGTGGGGTACAAAATCACAGGGTCATGGTTTTATAAATATGCAGTCCGTATATATTTGTCTTTGGGGTCATACGACTTCTTGTCAGCACGTCGGCATCGTTTTCCACTACCCTATTAGTGTTGCGTTTCATTCCCTGGAAGGTAGTTTGTTTATCAGCGGCCGTGCTTTCAGTTGTCAGTGGGTGGGGTCGCAGTATCAGTCAATGGACTGTCAGTGTCCGCCAGTACGCTTTCAGTGTCTGCGTCAGCTTCTCCTCACCCATGTATATGATTTTGGTGTGGCATCATATCGTAGCTTCTGGTGAACGTCGGGATTGCTTTTATAGACCCAACACAGTAATGCCCTGCAAACACCTGTATTACCACCCGAACGCCCTAGTAGTGTACCTCAGAAGCTTTGAATGGTCTAAATGATCACGTGATATCGTATGGAATTGACAATCAACGAAACGTAGTGAAGCGTGTCAATGCCCGACGTTACGCTTTTCACTAGTCTGAACGCCTTAACGCTATATCGAACGGCTTATCGCTCTATCGCAATGCCATAACGTCATCGCACACACATGCTCAATCTCACGTTCGGCTATTTCTGTATTGGCAGCACTTAGCCTTTCACATAGAACGAACAAAGAGCCTCCCATGAGGAGCGTACGGCAATCACGTAGTGAGCCGTCTACGAAATAGTGCCTTTAATAATCGAGCGATTCGGTCGCATTTTATTGTGTAATGAAGTTAATTGTAATCATAAGAAGACAATGCATTCAATTTATACAAAAATATTTCTATGTTGAATAATAGTAGTTGGTGCCGTGGGGCGGTATTGTCAACCTCACAGGGTGCAGCCATATTGAAGAAAAGTTCCGCCGCAAATTAATTGTGTTCATGCACAACGTGATCCCGTTTCCACTCCCAGAAATCCGCTAGGTCAGAGATCACTTTCGCAGCTACTGAGTTCTGTGGCTAGATGGACACATTTTTTGAGGATTGGACATTGACCCTTGATGGAAGTCATGTCATCGCCCAAAACGATATCCTTTTACGGATGTGTCCTCACCTGGGGGTGCCGCTGATACAATATAGATTGTAAGTGATGTCATACATAGAAATGACGTCATCATTAGAAGCGGATTTAGGGTTACCACCCACAGAGGCGGTGAAAACCGCGGTCAAATTATGAAAACAGCAGTTCCAGGATATGTTGGCATTACAGTACTCTGGACTGTCCGAAGACGCTTAGGAATAGAGCAGAACGAATGGATGATCATTTCACACGAACAAGAGCGAACATGGTCGAGGATGCGTTTGATACACTTACAATAACATAGGCGAATTGTAACCGCACCCATCGCGAATCCCACAGCTTTGTCACCATGTGATGACGTACGGGATAAATAAAATGTGTAATACACAAAATGCTTGTTGTGTAAACGCAAAATGCTCGTTGCTGTTGCTGTTGCTGTTAAACCTTCTTTCTCTCATTCGATTGCGTCAAGGAGATAAGACATTAGATGCTAGATTTAGTTGGGTGTATGAGTGTGGGAATCTTACTCCCCATCATTAGAGCCGTGCACTGGGCACGATTCACTCAGTGACTCACTCATTTGTACCTAACCCCATCATTCAGTCACATCTAGTTCCGTAACGCCGATAACATGCAGGAGGTGGTAACTTGTCAGGCTAGACTCATCATGCCCTACTGAGCGCAACCTATCGCCCGCGCTATCCCACAACCCTTGTATAAAATGGTGTAGTGATCATTGCTGGCGACATGTCCTGTAATATCCATTATTCCGAATTTTATCCATTATTCCGAATTTTGTGTTTGTCCAGAATACCATTTTGCATCCACCTCCCAGTAACCTGGCCCGAAGAACCCTCGACGAACGCTTCAATACGAGACCCTGCACAACCCATGTGGACCTAAGATGGTTTATCTAGACTCATTTGACTACATGTAAAGTCTGTTTTTTTTGGATATTCGCCGAGATCTGCGGCCATTTCCGAAGTCCTACTTTTCACGTCACTGGAAGTGACCTATTCAAGTGGTCATAGTGACTGAAGGCCAAAGGTTGGAGGTCAGATACGCCAGATTTCCCAACCACGAATGCTAAAAGAATTCACCTTTCTATACAACTGGTGGATAGGTCAAAATACTGGACGGGCTGACAATCGCAATAAGGGCTCTCAATTTGTAACTCCGTATTTTGGAATTTGCCATTCCGGTTTGCACAAATAGTCTCCAACAGCAACAGCAAGTCTCGCATTGTCCCCTTGGCACAGTAAACGGTCAACATGGGTTGGCCTGTAGCAGTATCGTCATACCGGGTATCGAAAAAGAGATCGCATGTGGAGTGCATCGTGTAGAGCCTCAAGAATTACCAAAACAGTCGCTTCGTGCGCCCTCTTCGTCGAGTGAGGTAAATTGAAATACAATGCTGTAGAAACTGGTGACGGGACCAACAGGTTTCATTGTGTTGAAGAAATACTGAAAGGTATGTCTAAATCGTGTATATATAGTTGTCAGATTCTTCAGATTTTATTACCCATTTTTTCAGATATATTTATACTGTTTGCGAATGAATGTGATATGATGCTCACAGAGCTCGAAATTTGGCTGGAGACAACGACAACATGAATATGATGTGCAAAGTAGGAGTGTCAGTTCAGACTGGCAAGGTCCTCAGTCGATTCAAGCTTTATATATGCGGTGAAGGCAAATGTACTCGACTGAGAAGTTGGCAGAATAGCGACGTGAACTCGGCACTCGGATTAGTTCCGCCGGGTATTATTCAACTGGAACTAAAATCTGTGAATATTTTTTTTTCGCTACCATTCGTGCATTAAATAAGTTCATGTCAGCTTTAAGTGGTTAAGTGTCTATTACTTATGTGGATACTGTCCAAACTGAGATCAGCACTTATGTGGTTATGTGTCTAATATTGATGCGGATAATGTCCAAAAGAATGCACATCTTCGTGGTTATGTGTCTAAATTCTTATGTGGATACTGTCCAAAATAATACCGGTACTAATGTGGATACTGTCCATCCTAAGTGGTTATGTGTCTAAAAGTTTGTGTGGACACTGTCCAAACTGAGATCAGCACTTAAGTGGTTATGTGTCTAATACTTATGTGGATGCTGTACGAAATGAACACACATCCCAAGTGGTTATGTGTCTAAAATCTTATGTGGATAGTGTCCAAACTGAGATCAGCACTTAAGTGGTTATGTGTCTGTAATATTTACGTGGATGCTGTCCGAAATGAACACACATCCTAAGTGAAACAAAGTCGTACGGACGCACGGACGGACCCCAATACTATAGTCCCCCTTTAGCCATTCGGGCGTCGGGGGACAATAAAAACCAGTGATAACTCCGGTAACTCTTTAATTAACACTGGATGTACAATACAGTACATGCCCTTGAGAACATATGGGGCTGGTTAGAGAGGTCCAGTACTGATTGAATACAGCTGTCTGTTACCTGTGTGCTGTTGCATGTGATCAAACCGCCTGCTCCAGTCCACATTTAGTTCCACCTCACATTCTGGCTCCAGCGCAGACTGGACAAAGTGGACAGCATCCGCCCCTTGTCTAACCACTCTCAATACTTCAACGCTGTTTATCTGTCAATGAAGTACACCTGAGAATGAAAACTCATGTGAACCACGAACAGAGCATTTCCCTGAATACATGTGTAAAACGTAATTTGGTATGCACAGGGTTTTATATCTCCCCTATTTGGGCAAATTGTTTTAGGGTAGGGTCCAAAAATATTGAAAATTCCTAAATTTTAACAAATTATGTAGATCAATTTTGTAAACTTGCAACTGCGCTCTTTTCAGCAGCGAAGTATGCTGCAGCATCATAACTTTTATATCTAATGACATGAGGTCACTGTATTCCACAGATGTAAGCAAATTGAAACTCTGACCACTTCGACAGGTTGTCGATCTCAGCCATTTTGGATTATGCAGCTCTGTGGAAATCTATACCAACTGCCATATCTCACTGATGTGAAGCGACTTATTTGTCAAGTTTGAAGTTGATCAGTTCAATTGTTCTCAAGATATCACATTCACAACAGGTGAGTGAGTGAATAGAATTTAACGTCGCTTTCAACAATATTTCAGCCATATCACGACGAACCAACTAAGCACCACCCAGCCCAGCTGCGTTCCTGCTACTTCAAAGCAGAAATCTTTGAAGCAGCAAGGAACCAGACACTCTCCATCCACCCTATAAAACACTGAGGACAGCGCACAAGACACAGACAAGACGCTTACATGGTGCAATAAAGACCAGTGATATTACAGTGCTAGACATCACATTATCAAGTTCCTCATGCTTCTCAGCAAAAGGCATTGAAGCAACAGGAACCGGAACCCATCCAACCACCCGCCATTCACAACAGATACAGATACTACAGGAGTGTGAGAGATCGAAAATGCAGCCATCTTGAACTGCCATATCACTGATGTGAATCGACTTGTAAAGTTTGAAGTTGATCAGTTGAATTGTTCTCAAGATATGGGTGTGAGAAATCCAAGATGGACAACAGCAGCCATCTTAAATTTTGCAGCTCGATGAAAATCAATACCAACTGCCATCTCCATGATGTGAAGTCACTTTGCTGTATGAAGTCCCCAAGTTTGAAGTCAATTGATTGAATTGTTCTCAAGATATCGCATTCACATAGATGGGATGGACAATTCAAGAATGGCAGCCATCTTGGATTACGCACCTCAGTGAAAATCAATACGAACTGCCGTCTCACGGATATGAAGTAATTTGTCAAATCTGAAGTTGATCGGTTGAATTATTCTCAAGGTCTCGCATGGACAGATACTATATGGGTGCGAGGAACCTAAGATGGCCGATGGCAGCCATCTTGGATTACACAGCTTGGTGAAAATTAATACCAACCGCCACCTCGCTGACGTGAAGTGAGTCCCCAAGTTTAAAGTCAATTAGATGAATTGTTCTCTAGATATCACGTTCACAACATGGGTGAGCAGACGGACGGAAGGACCAAAAGTAGCATAGATTTTCGAGTCCTCCCCCCCCACCTTCCCATTTTGTGGGGGAGGGCAAAAACATTTACCAGTGAATAAAGAAAGATTGAGTATTGTACTGTACATTGTAGATCTGAGAATACTCACCTTGCCTCTATCATCCGGCTATAAGGAAAAAAAGAATATTGTCATAAGTGTCAGATGGAAGGAATTATATAAAAATAGCCCATTGGGCTTCAATACCCCTCGGCTATCAGTTATTGTCTACACCCAGCAATCCTGCAATGTATAATATCATCAGTGTATTTTTAGAACTAGATTAACAAAAATATGATCTAGTAGGGTTGACTGTAGTGTAGTTCAGGTTTTACCAAGGCCTGAGGTTCTAGTAGAGCATGACCGAATTCTTAGCTCAAAATATACTCTTCTAAAAAGCTTATAATCAAATCAAGTACTTTTATCTTGGAAATATAGATCAAGGTCAGTCATCTTAAAAAAATTTCAAGTCAATTCTAACTTGATTGCATCGGGAACATGGATTCGGAGATCTTAGACTTAGTGATATTCTTCAATAGACTTCAGGTCCAGCCATAAGTGGTATAAATTTGGGCAATGTAGATATAATCTTTCATGAAATATTGTACTGAATAGAATCTGACCTGGATAAAATAGGTGAAGGTCAGTCATCTTCAGCACACCTTTGGAGCATCACCAGATGTACACATATTATTAATTTGGAAAGCCTAGCTATATTCTTCATGTTATATCGTAATAAACAGTATATGACCTTGAAAAAATAGGTCAAAGTCAGTCAACTGGGATAAGCTTCTAGTCAATCACCAGTTGCATAAGCAATATGAATTTGGGAGTCCCCAGCAAATACTAAAATTTGATCTTGATAAAATAGGTCAAGGTCAGTCATCTTCAGTACATGTCTGGACCTTTGCCAGATGTATACATATAGTATTAATTTGGAAAGCCTAGATATATTTCTTCATGACAGACCATAATAAACCCTTGAAAAAATAGGTCAAGGTCAGTCAACTGGGATAGGCTTCTAGTCAATCACCAGTTGCATAAGTAATATGAATTTGGAGACCCCAGTTTCCATCCTTCATAAAATAAAGCAAATATTAAATTTGACGTTGATAAATACGCCAAGGTCAGTCATCTTCAGTACACCTCTGGACCTTCGCCAGATGTATACATAATATTAATTTGGGAAGCCCAGATATATTTCTTTATGTTAGACCATAATAAACAGTATATGACCTTGAAAAAATAGGTCAAGGTCAGTCAACTTGGATGGACTTCCAGTCAATCACCAGTTACATAAGTAATATGAATTTGGAGGCCATAGCTTCAATCCTTCAAAAAACATGGCAAATACTATAATTTGACCTTGATAAAATAGGTCAAGGTCAGTCATCTTCAGTACACCTCTGGGCCTTTGCCAGATGTATGCATAGCATTAATTTGGAAAGTCTAGCTTTATTTCTTCATGTTATATCATAATAAACAGTAAATGACCTATAAAAAATAGGTCAAGGTCAGTCAACTGGAATAAGCTTCTAGTCAATCACGAGTTGCATATATAATATGAATTTGGAGAACCTAGCTTTAATTCTTCCAAAAATATAGCAAATACTATAATTTGACCTTGATAAAATAGGTCAAGGTCAGTCATTTTTAATAGGCTTCTGACCCTTCACCCAATACATATGTGGTATGAATTCACAATGCCTGGCTATAATTCTTCTTGAGATATCGTGTTCACAAGAAAGATGGACAGACAGACAGACGGACAGACGACGCTGACGACGACAATACCTTTCGGGCAAAATAAGAGCCTAAAAGTTTAGTCTTCAATATATGAATGCACACACATGTGAACTGTCTATACTTGTAGCCTAAACATAACAATTTTTAACGATTTACTGATTTTCGACCACAGTGACCTTTTCAGTCTGTGTGACCTTGCACAGTTAAATTTTCATTTTCGTTTCTCAAAACCTAAAATTGAAATTTGACCATCAATTTTCGATTTTTCTTTTCTCAAAGTCAAAAATTTAAATTTGACAAATCAATTTTCAATTTTCATTATCCCTAAGCACAAAAATGAAAATTAAATATTGAAAATTGCCTCGATTCATTTTGATTTTGAGCTTTGACATATCAAGGATTAAGATGTCACTTCTGGTCCATGAAGTAGTATGGAAAGCGAAAAACAGATCATATAGGCTGATGTGGAGGGTAATACGGAAAACCAGTGGGGTGAAAGACATGGGAGTTTCACTACACTATACATGCTATATGAGATCCCTGGAGCCAGGCATTCGCACTAGAGTATAATGGGCCAACTGCGCATGCGTAGGATCAAGTAGGTATGCATACCAGGTGTGAAGCAATATGATACGGGGAACGACTCGAGGTTGAAGCACATGGAAGTTTCATTAAACAAGATACCTGGAGTCTGCCATTCCCACTAGTGTAGTATAATAAATATGTGGGTACCCGTACGTACCCTAATCATAACCACGAAGGGGGTGTGTCAGGGGTTCATAGACATCAAAATATTCAGTTTTTTTCTCGCTGAATTGAGTTTTTGTCCAATCTATATTCAGTTTTTCTAGAAGTTTAGCCCCTTAATATGTAATATTCTAATACACATACTTTAACATTTTTGCGAGAATTGAGTTTTTTATAAGTACCATGATACTTTACCATGAGTTTTTGAGTGAATTTTCCAGCCTATTTACAGCTAAGTAAGATGTGGCTTATATGAATGTGTGTGTGTGTGTGTATGTGTGTGTGCGCATGTCAGTTTAATGCGTTCAAACAAGATGATGCCCACACTTTAAGTGTTGATTATTATACTGCACGAAGTAAAACGAAAAAAAAATAATAATAAAATTGACTGTCAAATTTCAATTTCTAATTTTGAGAAATTAGTGAAAACAAAAAACTTAATTGGAAAATTGACGATCAAATTTCCATTTTCGATTTGAGAAACCCAAAATGGAAAACGAAAATTGAACTGTGCAAGGTTACATGGACCCTCTTGATCTCAAAATGAATAGGGTTCCTCTTTGGCCCAGGGGTAAGTTGTATCCAAAATTTGGTAGATGAGAAGCTGGAAAAATTGCGCAGCTTACAATTTTAGCAGGTGGACAGATGAAGAGAACAAACTATGGCATTATACAACCAAGTTTCATGATGGGTGTATAAAAATTACATATTTTCACATTATACTGATATACTGCATTAATAGAACAGTTAACATGGTTAATCTGAAAGATCTGATTTCACATTTTAAACAAGAGCCCAAGGGGCTTCAATATACGCCCGTACATCTGGAATTACATTGGTCCAGATTTCAAGGTTGTTTAATAGCCTTGATTCCAATTGGTAGATAGCAATCCAGAGAAAGGTCTACAATTTTGTGCTTCTGAGAATGTAACATGTATCGCATCTTATATTTAATGATAAACTAAAATGAGCTGAACTCTTTGTAACTAGTTAACCTTGAAGCAAGAGCTGAGAGCTCACATATCCCACTCTGAAATCGACAATACTCAAACACAAGAAAATAGTAGCTTTCCGGCAAATGGATTCCTTTCAGACGAGATAATTTTTCATGAAGGAAGAAGAAAGCGATGAAGTAAACCTTTGTTCTTGAGTTAATAAACAGGTATGAAGTTCATAAAGGACCCCTCTCCCAGTTAAATTAGTAAATGTATGGGGTTTTTTCACAACAGTTTAACTGAATGTAACTGTTTCAAACATGGGAGACAACTCCACGGGACAATACCACATACATGTAGGGGAGAGAACTCTGAATATTTCAACCTAACACATAGTCAGCTAAAGTTGATTCAGTTTTGGGGGACTGTGACCTTGACCTTTGACAAATTGATCTCAAAATGTATATGGCTCTTCTTTGCCATGTGAGTAAGGAAAACCAGTACTCAAAGTTTGGTACCAATCCATACCTTGAAACAAGAGATATCGCATGGACAACAAATGACTCTATACTACTTTGCATTAAAACATACCCAGTAATGTTCCAAACAACAAATTAGTATTTTTTTCTTGAATAATGTCGTCGAAGTGGGTTTTAGGACACGAATAGCACACATGTGGGAGAAAACGAATTGGATCAGTGAACTCTGGTGCATGACGTCACAACCTGATTACGATTGCGCCGTAAACGTCATAGTCTATGACGTCGGGCGTTGTTACGAAAGATTCACCCAACTGTGGGAGTTCTAGCGTGATATCGCTGACAGTTTGATGTCACAACAGGCATTTGAGTGAGATCGTAATCAGGTTGTGACGTCACAGGTCAAGCGGTCACAGCTTTCGCCGTTTTGAAAGGGGCGTGAAATTGTCGCACTTTACTGCTGCTATTTCCAACCTTGGGCAGTTTGAAAACATACAAAAATGTAAAACAAGTCTATATAATCACCTCTACAACAATTTAGCACAAAAAAGCAGCAGATTTTGAGACCATTTTGTTTAACCTTTAACTAAATGTAGCCGTTTCAAACACGGGAGACAACTCCACAGGACAAATACCATATACATGTAGGGGAGAGAACTCTGAATATTCCAACCTAACACATAGTCAGCTAAACTTGATTCAGTTTTGGGGGACTGTGACCTTGACCTTTGACAAATTGATGTATGGCTCCTCTTTGCCATGCGAGTAAGGTATACTCAAAGTTTGGTACCAATGCATACCTTGAAACTAGAGATATCGCATGGAAAACAAATGTTAATGGGTGAATGGACAGAGCGCAACACCGAATTAAATGACCTCGTCTTCGACAGGCAAATGAAAATGTGACTTTTAATGACTTCATGATTTTGGGGTCACAGTGACCTTGACCTATGACCTTGACCTAAATTTTGGTACACGACACATCGCCTTCCCTCAATGTATCAATGGACACAAAAAATCATGATTTTTATGAATTTCATGATTTTGGGGTTCACAGTGACCTTGACCTACATTTTGGTACATGATAAACTGTCTCCCCGTAATTTCTCAATGGACACAAAAAAATCGTAACTTTTAACAATTTCACGATTTTGGGGTCACAGTGACCTTTGACCTTGAGATAATTTTTGGTATGCGACACTTCATTTCCCCCTATTGAATCCACTCACAAAAAAATTGTAATTTTCAATGATTTCCTGATTTTTTAGGTCACACTGAGTTTTGACCTTGATTCTGGGGTCACAGTGATCTTCACTATTGACCTCGATCTAAATTTTGGTACATGACAAAACGGCTACCCGTAATTTCTCAGTGGACTCAAAAATCATGATTCTTAACAATTTCACGATTTTGGGTTCACAGTGACCTTGACCTTTGACCGTGACCTACATTTTGATATGTGACACATCGTGTCCCCCTAATGTATCTACTGACACAAAGAAATGTTATTTTTAATGATTTCCTGATTTTGGGGACAGTGACCTTTGACCTTCGACCTTGACCTATATATTGGTATGCGACACTTCATTTCCACGATTGAATCCACTCACAAAAAAATTAGTAATTTTTAATGATTTCCTGATTTTTTAGGTCACACTGACCTTTGACCTTGATTCTGGGGTCACAGTGATCTTGACTATTGACCTCGATCTAAATTTTGGTACATGACAAAACGGCTACCCGTAATTTCTCGATGGACTCAAAAATCATGTTTATTAACAATTTCACGATTTTTGGGTGACAGTGACCTTGACCTTTGACCTTGCCCTACATTTTGATATGTGACACATCGTGTGCCCCTAATGCATCTACTGACACAAAGAAATATTATTTTTAATGATTTCCTGATTTTGGGGACAGTGACCTTTGACCTTCGACCTTGACCTATATTTTGGTACGCGACATTTCATTTCTCCCTATTGAATCCACTCACAAAAAATTAGAAATTTTTAATGATTTCCTGATTTTTCGGTCAAACTGACCTTTGACCTCTGAGCTCGACCTACATTTGGTATGCAACACATCGTTCCCCCTAGGGCATCCACTCACCAAAAATTAGAACTGTAGATAGAAAACTGTCAACGATCAATGATTTCCTGATTTTAGGCAACAGTGACCTTTGACCTCTGACCTCGACCTCAATTTTGGTATGCGACACATCGTCTCCACCTAGCATATCCACTCACAAAAAATTGCAACTGTGGATAGAAAACGTTCACAGATAATATAGACCGGACACGAACACTTAAGTGATTTTCTGTTTTTTAGGCCAGTGACCTTTGACCTCTGACCTCTGACCTTGACCTTCATTTTAGTACGCGACACATCGTCTCGCCATAGGGTATCCACACACCAAAAATTAGAACTGTAGATAGAAAACTGTCCCAGATATAGACCGGACACGACGGACGGACAGACGGAAACCGCCATCACATAATACGTCCGCCTTTTGGCGGGCGTATAAAAAAATGAGAAAATTGACATGACTTTTGAATATTCTGAAAACAATTATGTCTCAATTATTGGATGTTTTACATAGTAATCACATTGTACCAATTTGCGACAGGTACACGTTATACAAGCTGAAAATTAGAAAAAAGTAATACGCTATGCCCCAATTTTTATATCATTTTCTGATATAGGATGGACTTCCTGAGCTATACAAAAAATATGAGAAAAATGACATGACTTTGCATCTAAACCAGGGAGCCACCTTAATGGATGAATGGACAGAACACAACATCGCATTACACGACCTCATCTTCGACAGGCATATGAAAATGTGACTTTTAATGATTTATTGATTTTGGGTCACAGTGACCTTGACCTTTGACCCACATTTTGGTATGTAACACATCATGTCCCTCTAATGTATCTACTGGCTGAAAAAAAAATTATTTTTAATGATTTCCTGATTTTGGGGTCACAGTGACCTTCACCTAAATTTTGGTACACGACACATCGTCTTCCCTCAATGTATCAATGGACACAAAAAAATCATGATTTTTACGAATTTCATGATTTTGGGGTCACAGTGACCTTAACCTTTGACCTTGACCTACATTTTGGTATGTGACACCTCATGTCCCCCTAATGTATCTACTGAAACAAAAAAAAGTAATTTTCAAAGATTTCTTGATTCTGGAGTCACAGTGACCTTGACTATTCACCTTGACCTAAATTTTGGTACATGACAAACAGTCTCCCTGTAATTTCTCAATGGACACAAAAAATCATGATTTTTAACAATTTCATGCTTTTGGGGTCACAGTGACCTTAACCTTTGACCTTGACCTACATTTTGGTATGTGACACATCGTGTCCCCCTAGTGTATCTACTGATACAAAAAAATATGTCATTTTTAATAATTTCCTGATTTTGGAGTACAATGACCTTTGACCTTGACCTATTTTTTGGCATGCGACACTTGATTTCCGCCTATTGAATCCACTCACAAAAAATTAGTAATTTTTAATGATTTCCTGATTTTTGGATCACACTGACCTTTGACCTTGATTCTGAAGTCACAGTGACCTGGACTATTGACCTGGATCTAAATTTTGGTACATGACAAAACGGCTCCCCGTAATTTCCCAATGTCTAAAAAAATCATGATTTTTAACAATTTTACGATTTGGGGGTCACAGCGACCTTGACCTTTGACCTTGTCCCCCTAATGTATCTACTGACACCAAAAAAAATGCTGTTTTTAATAATTTCCTGATTTGGGGTCTCAGTGACCTTTGACCTTCGACCTTGACCTATTTTTTGGTATGCAACAATTCATTTCCCCCTATTGAATCCACTCACAAAAAATTAGAAATTTTTAATGATTTCCTGATTTTTCGGTCACACTGACCTTTGGCCTCTGACCTCGACCTACATTTGGTATGCAACACATCGTTCCCCCCTTGGGCATCCACTCACCAAGAATTAGAACTGTAGATAGAAAACTGTCAATGATCAATGATTTCCTGATCTCAGGCAACAGTGACCTTTGACCTCTGACCTCGACCTCAATTTTGGTACGCGACACATCGTTTCCACCTAGCGTATCCACTCACAAAAAATTGCAACTGTAGATAGAAAACGTTCACAGATATAGACCGGACACGAACACTTCAGTGATTTCCTGTTTTTTTTAGGCTACTGACCTTTGACCTCTGACCTCTACCGTATGCGACACATCGTCTCCCTGTGGGGTATCCACTCACCAAAAATTGGAACTGTAGGTAGAAAACTGTTCCAGATATAGACCGGAAACGACGGACGGACGGACGGATACACGGACGGACACCGCCTTCACATAATACGTCCGCCTTTTGGCGGGCATATAAAAATCATCACTGGATTGAACAAATTTTAACTGACAAATATTACTCAAGTTCTGCATGTATAATTTTCTTTAGTAATTCAATCATACAACATGTTTATGTAGCCTGAGCTTAATTAGCTCATGCGATAACGTATATAAGTGTATACATGTACCTGTCCTCCCCCTTCGGGAAATAAAATAGTGTCTTCCAGTAGAACATCAAATCCTTCTATGGTCTCTTTCTTGCCATTGCTAACGATTTTTAATTTCCCAGCTCTGCAACTTTTCACCTTAGTTTTGAACTGAAAAACAGAGCAAAACAAATTGAGTCAATAGGCAAGTTGTCCGCAGGCACATATATGCCCCACCATGCTAGGGCCCTTGTTACAAAAGATTAAATTAATCCTATTGCAACAAAATATAACTTGACCTTCACAAATAGGTCAAGATGCATGTTCACTAAAATTCTGGTCATTGAGCATATTCACCTAGCTGTACTTCCCAGCTCCAAGCTTACAACTTTTCACCTTAATTTTGAACTGAAAAACAGCTAGAGCAAAACAAATTGAGTCAATAGCCAAGTTGTCCCAGAGCATCGTGTTTAGAAGTGTGCGAGCTAAAAATAGCTCGCGTCAAAATATTTAGGAGACGGTATTTAAAAGTCAGGCGAGTGATTGCAATATAATACAATATAAAATGTGACAGTTTACGCGAGCTAAAAATCACTCTTGTGACATAAATTTATGCGAGTGTTTGCGTGCAGGTGAGCTATCACTCGCGCTAAACACGAAGCCGTTGTCCACAGGCACATATATGTCCCGCCATGCTAGGGTCCTTGTTACAAAAGATTAAATTAATCCTATTACAACAAAATATAACTTGACCTTCACAAATTATAGATCAATCTATGACCTTGACAAATAGGTCAAGATGCATATGTTCACTAAAATTCTGGTCATTGAGCATATATGCACCTAGTTGTACCTTTGGGAAGGTTATAGCGTTAATGCTTCAAGAGATGATAGCATTGAATCTACTTTCAATGTAATATTTCACATTGAGAAAATACGTCCATCTTACCTTTGATAAGCTCGTGGTTCACTATAATCCCCTATGGGGTATTGTGTGAACAGCATTAAATCTACATTTACAATATACTTTCCAGTTCCAGTTCCACAGCCTAAAAAGACACAACTTGGCTCTATGATATAAGCTTACAGATGCTGTATGTAAATTGATTCTCATCGTATTCTCACTTTGACCTTGAAAGAAATAGGCCAAGGTCAGTCTCAGCAGATGCATCTGTTGTATAAATTTATCAAGGCTAGCTGCATGTATAATTCTTAGAGAGATATCATGCTAATATCATTCAAATCTAGTTAAAATGTGTAATGTAACTTGACCATGCAAAGAAAGTTGTTGTTTCATTTTATTATCGCCTCCAATCTTGAAAAAAAAATCTGCCTGTGAAACAAAAAATAAAACTGGTGTGGCCTAATAGAATGAAATAATAAATAAAGTCTGCTGGTGATACAAGATGTAAGCTTCAGTCATTCGTTTTTGAGGAGTGTGAGTGTGATCACACTCCATCACACTCCTGAAAATTAGCTCAGGAGTGTGAACAATAGCACTCGCCAATTGTAAGCCTCCCTAAGTTGTAACCTGGAGGAGTGTGATATCACACTCCTTAAAATCATTTTTCAAACTTTAGGAGTGTGATTAACAGCACTCCAGCTATTTTCAAAAACGAAAGACTGAGCTTAGGTCACAAGATAATTACTAATTAATCCAGCATAGTGGGCACTTTCTGCTCTATTATGCCAAATTCAGTTTCTAGCATATACCATATAATACCAGTACCAGGGTTAATTTTTTATCTGGATTTTCTTTAGGCTCAGGTAGTTGCATCCAATGTAACTACGGTTTAGGCCTATATAACCACACAAGCCCAAATCTCTCAACTTTTAAGTTTGTTAAGATCCACCGAGAGATATATATTGAGCCCCAGAAAAGTATGAAATTCTATGCGTAATTACATATGATTTTTCTCATTTTTATTTGCATATATAACTGCGGAACATTAACATTTCACCGTTCAAGAAAAAAATTAATACTTTTAAACAATTGAAAGTCCAGTGCTACTACTAGGATTTTTTTTAAAATAGACTCCTTTTTCTGCAACTGGGGCAATTTTGAATGATTGCTGTTGGTTACCAGTATATTAGAAATAATTTCACATGAATATAGATGCATGAGATTTGCTATAGCTGCATGAGGGCATGAGACAGATGCCAATTTAAAAGACAGCGGAGACAAAATACCCTGGCATGACGCATATTACATGTATTATGTGTGAGCCTGCCCTTCAGTCTCACGCCTGGCATGAATATGTGGTAATTGCGGTAATATGCAGTACTTCTGGGATTACGATGGGGCTTATCACAGCACATTGCATTACCGCCGGTTTCCATAACCGGTACCGGTACGGCTTCGGGATCAGATCTCGTACACTTTTCACGGTTTATTTCAATTTTATATAAAAGTAATTTCTCGAGAGACACAAAAACTGACCTGGTTAGTGCTGGGATCAGACCCTTTCCTGGGAGGAGTTTCGCAGGTTACGTGACCTTTCCCTGCACGTGCGCGAGCAGTATTAACTCGACTTTTTAGGTACCTCTAACCCACGAGAGAGAACAATTCTCGTACAGCAGACGAAAGTCGCAATTTTATGCTGAATTGTTGTAAATATCATCGTTCATGCACTTAAAAAATTTATTGAGTAGGTTTGGAAGAAATAATATATACTAATTGGACAATTTATCAGTCTGATCTATTCACAATGAAAGGCTGAACAGCGACTCGTTTATTTGGACGAAAAACGAGATTATTTTACCTCCAGAAAATCTTCGACAGTCATCGGAAGTATAACTCTTCGGCCGTCAATTAGCTGATAGCGTGTCCACTAATTATCCGATTTTAATTTTAATAATATAGTTGGAATCCTGAAGAAATACTCGTTTCAGAAATATATAGATTGGTATATTTGTATGCTATTCAACCGGAAAATGACAAGTGGAAATGT
Source organism: Hanleya hanleyi (assembly GCA_036873755.1). NCBI lineage: Eukaryota > Metazoa > Mollusca > Polyplacophora > Lepidopleurida > Hanleyidae > Hanleya > Hanleya hanleyi. The sequence goes on from JAVTVY010043695.1 coordinate 175,841, forward strand.
GAGTTTGCCGCCATTTCACTCTGAACATTCGTTCGGAGATAGGGAACCCGTAGCTCAAATCTCCGCATTCACACGGATCTACACGGAATTTACACGGAACAACACGGAACTGCAAAATTTCCGTGTAAGCTGAATATATCCACACAGAGCTTTCTCCGTGTTGACACGGAAGGACACGGAGTTTGTGGACTTTGATTATTTTTGACACGGATTGGACTTAGATTATTTTTCAATAATAGGATATACATTTACACAGGTCCAGGCCATATTGGACATAGCAATGTAAGACAATGTATTACATATAAGAGAGCACAATTTCAATGGCATCAAATACAGCGTTCCCCAATAGAGCCAAATGCACTACATGTAAATGACATAAACAAATGAAAGTTCAATTTAGTTCTGTTTTAATTCAACTCTCAAGAATAGACATATTATACAAGTCAAAATCTTATGAACAAATGTTATCTTATAGTTTCTCAAGCAGAACCTCACCAAACTAACATGAACCGTAATCAGTACTTATCATTTTCACTACCGGTACGCTCGTTTCTCACTATTGTTATACTTTTGTTCTCATTAGTTCATTAATACTTTAAGGATTATCCTTTGAAAAAATATTACCTTACCTTTCTTTGGAGTAAAAAAAAAAAATAAAATAACTCAGTGATTTATTTTTTTGTTTATTTATTTATTTTTGGAAAGGCAAACTCTAAATAAATGAAATTAATAAAATTATTACACCAGACCTCTATCACATGGCTTTTGCAAAAGAAACAAAGTCCTTAAATTGGAATAAGTTAAAGGAAACAAAACTATCCACAGTTTCTAACATGGGACGGATATTCGGCATGTTGTTGTTGTTGTATTCAACATTTGGATTTCCATTCAAAGTCGCGGGAGTTATAGAGTCTTGTGAAATTAGCAGCAGTTTTAAACATTGATGTAGCCCAAGTATTCAAATATTTCTTTCTTCTGGGTCTTTGCTTCGCAGTGATACTCTTTAGACAACATAGACTTGATCAGTTTAGTAACAGAGTTCACGCAGAAACGAATCCACGAAAACTGAACCCTAGCAAAGGCCAGATGAATTGCCGATTTGCAAAAAATTCGGAATCGAAACTGCAAAAATCCGGAAGCGGACTCGAAAATTAGAAGTATCGTGACAAGTTTAATTAAGACTAATTACTGTCCTTACAAACGACAAGAATTATTTTATTCTTCAAACAGTTCAGTATTCTAAGTGAGAATTGATAGTATTCTCATGAAAGAAAAATAATTGATCCGGAGATCCGATTTTAGGTTGAAGTCCGAGTTTTTATACATACACTTCTCGAGCCGTTTATTTTTGGCGCGTAGCATTGAGAGGTTGCGGGAAGTCGCGGGAAGAGAGAGAGCAGACGCTAATTACAAAACAACTAAAATGATATATTCAATGATTTATTCTTTGGAATGTGGAGTGGTACTTAGAAGAGTGAAATCTATTTGTGTGGGAGTAAAATCTTGCAGCTATCTGAACAGCAGCCGTCATTGAACAACAACATGATTCGTCGGTCGGTACATCCGGAACAGACACAACAACAACAGACACTACCATGCTGTACCGTGAATAGTTATCCGCCTGAGTGATGATACTGAATGAATTTTCCCGCTCCACGTGATCTCGTGCTGCAAGAATAGCGCCAAATTTCGCTGTTTCAAAAGTTATTGGCGGGTGTTCGTTGTACTTCTGTCCAGTTCTGGTTCAACCAGTATGTCCATGCCATCATGAAATGGATGCTTTTAATTATACACTTGGTAGTCTGGCAAACGTTTGGGCAACACTCTTACTGCCATGTGATGAAGACGTGTGAATCATGTGTCCGAATACTCCAAAGGCGGCCGGGCTGATGTGCGTCCGACGACATTCGACAACAACAACACATCTGGTAAGATTAAATTCAATTGTTCAATGATGTTCCGTGGTTGTCTTTCATGTTTTATCTTACTCATTGAAGTTCAAAAACAACCAAGTTTAATTAAACCTGTGTGTTTGTTAAGTTGAAAAAAGTAAAACCACCACCAACATGCTCGTTCGTTCCTGACATTTCCACAACAAATTCTGCTCAAAAGAGGACACTGTACAACTATGGCATGTGTCATGGTGTGGCAACTTTACCAAGAAATTCAGAAAAGCAAAATTGTGATCCTTGATAAACTATTAATTTCAATAATTGTTTAATATCCAAAAGATTCATTTGTGTAAAAATTTATATCCGAAATATGGGCAAAAACGTCAAAATATTAATTTTATATTTGATTTTATTTGTTTGCATTTTATTTTCAGGTAGGCCTATATCGGTGTACTGATTGTGGAACTGATATTGGGGAATTTCGGAAGAACAGCATGAAGAGGCACACTGGACACCCCTACCCAGGTTGGAGTTGTGACACAAGACATACTGTCGATCCATAATTTTCAAAGAAGTAGCACTGTGCTGGAATTTACTGGAAAAAAACACATTCACAAGGCATGGATCAATCCTTTCAGTGAACCGAGTGTTGACGAAATATTATTGGATGCCTAGATGAAAGATTTTTTATAAAATCGTGACATGGTTATGTCACTGAACATGCTAAAGTGTGTTAACTATTCACAATTTAAAGAAATTGATAGTCTTCCCAGATCATGAGAGAGTTTGCTCCTATTATGCATTGGAGTTTCATATATCTAATTAAATATATTGCCAGGGCCAGACAGTGCAATAAATTTCGAAAAGCCCCACACCTCCTAAGTATTTACATACCGTCTCTTGTTTAGGACTCTGGATAACAGGTAGGAAAATATACAATACCATGCGGAGTCGATTATGCCACTCAAGTTTATAATAGTGATATTTCAACCTTTAAAATACCAAATTAAATATAATTCATATCACCTTCTTGTCTTGTTCTTCATATTCAAAACCTAACAAATTAACTTGTGTTTGTGATTATATGTGAGCTATCTGAGGAGCTGTGCCAGTGCATCACCCCAATATCTTCTTTCCATTCGTCCTCGTAAACCAGGCACCCAGGACTCGTGAGAGATGTTATTATACTTGGTTGGGTTACAAACTTAAATATTTGCACATTTTTGTGATTTTCGGATGTCAATCACATATGTACATGCAATATTGCAGCAACATGCTTGACTGGAATGCTGCTGCAATTTTAGCTTGTGGCGACTTGTTGCAGCAATATTGCCGCAACAATTCTGGCAATAGTGCAGCAACCTAATTTGCATATGAAAAGCGACATAGTTGCAGCAATATGTTGCCGCAAATTCCCATGGCAACTAGTTCCAGCAATATTGCTGCAACACTTCTGGTGCTATTGCAGCAACCTAATTTGCATAGGAAAAGATATTGCTGCAATATTGCTGCAACTAGTCACCAGAAGGCTTGTATTTTAATAAGGGCTGTGCAATATGCATAATTCTGTCATTTTTCAGTTTCCGTGTTCCACACGGAGATAACTCCGTGTGACTCCGCGTCATTCGGAGTTTTCTCCGTGTCAATATGCATATTTCAGTAATTTCTCAGTTTCCGTGTTCCTCCGCGTTCCTCCGTGTCATGCGGAGTTTTCTACACGTAGATTCCGTGTTGAATCGTCCCAATACTCCGCATGATTCCGCGTGGCCAATGCGGAGCCATGCGGAAATCAACTACACGGAGTTTACACATAGTTTACGCGTAGATTCCGTGTGTCACGCGGAGATCTGATATACGGGAAGGGCGGTCGAAGAAAACCAATGATTGCGCTCCGTGTCACATGAATATGCTGTTGAAATGGGATTGTCGTCTGGCTTTCGCGGATGGTCATCATGATGTTACTTATATTGGTTGGCGATAAAATGGACTTCCCGTGTGATGGAAGCCAGAAGTAAGTATATGCCCCGGAAAACAATTAAAAAAAAAAAATACTTCCAATCATACCAAGAAGTAGAACTTTTGACAGACAAATTAAACTTCACTCCCGCACATAAGCAATCCACATAAAAAGTCACCACATGCTCTGAACGCGTGCACGTGCGAGATGTACGAGATTTGATCTGTACAAGATTCGATCCTAAGCCCGGACCATAAGAATTTACAATACTGGTATATGTACCATAATTTACTGCATGGCTATAAAACAAATGCATAGCAATGTTCCAGAAGTCTTGTAATTAAGCTGATCAAGCAAATAAATTATGTTCATGTCTCAGCTGAGGTTTGTCTTAGTTTAGCAAATTAATTATAGCCATAACATGGCCCATGCTTACAAGCTGGAATGATGGTCTAGAACCTAAAAAATTACCCTGCCTAAAAGTTTATATTTTTATGCAGATAATGTAAAATGTTATTTTTCTTTATACGAAACAAAGTATAAAGTGGCAGTTTGTTCAGGTTATGCGGTGCATTAGGTTCCAGTTTTACTGATATCTAACCGATATCAAATCGCATTAAAAGTGATTTACTGGGAGCGGATCACTGGAATGCCCACTCTTGAGCCCCATAAACATGACCTGAAAAAGAATGCTGTAAATGGACTGAAGTTTCCGCTCACGTTTCTCAGATAGCTGTCTCGTTGGCACGCTAAAGCCATGTCGCCATTAAATGTAGAACAAGTGTTTTCTTTGCGTAAGATTTTCTATCAAATAATCTTTGAATCCAGAGATAAATTATCGTTTTCAACACAAGAAGTCCTCTTCCGTGTTTTCCCACTAATGCAGATGCATTGTGGGTAGCTCTGCGCATGCGCCAGAATATGCAGCCATTTTCTGCAAGAAAATCTGGGAAGATATACATTTTCATATAATAATCGCTTATCTGCAGCTCGCGAAGGCCCAAGAAATGTAAGGAAGAGGTTATTCTACTCCTTGAACCCCCTTCATTCACGCTGATAGAATAGTATGCATAGTTACTTGGTTCCATCTTCTTTACAACATGTGTTTTGATAACCTATGTGGGGGAATGTAGCAAAAATCCACGTATCTTCTGATCTGATCTGTTTTTCGCCAGGTAAGATGCATTGAAAATGATGACAGATTGTGACAACCTCAAACTCCACGTCCTTGATGTCACTAACACGAAAAATGTCACAACAGGGGCCTCGGTCAATTGTTATAAAATGTCCAAGGCAACGTTTGTGCAGTTGTCAGATTATCTGATTATAGATCGCCAGGTGCTGTCACTGAACTGTTTTGATCATGACAGCAGTGCAGTGCAGGTGCCCCTTCCATACTGCATTCTGGAACACGTGATGACGTCAGTCCCCCGCTGTTTCCCCCTCTGAAAAGTCTACAATTAACATTGAAGTTAATGAGATTTATCATAAAAAAGTACAACTCAATTACCATTCTAACATATATGTTGGGGAGCTAAGATATCTTCTGCGTCTGAAAGTTTGGTAATTTTCTCATACTTAGTTCTATATTTCAAAGCAAAAGTTGTGTCCCGTCCTATCTGCCTCCATGTTATCTAACCCCCAGTTGAATTTCCGCTGGAGGCTAACAGATCAGCCAAATCTTTTGTTCTCTATGAGACCCGTGTTCCTCTATCTGCCAGGCACGGGTTGAGAGGGGAGAGGGGGGTATGGGGTGTAAAGCCCCCTCTCTCTAATAAGCTGAGCAGAAAACAAAATGAACACTATTTTTTTATGGTTTTCCAAAAAGAATGAAAAATGTGATACTGTTATCGTGCTATCCAGATGCATTGGGACACAGTGCTTTACATCTGCAAATTCACAATTTTCTGGGATGGCCAGACTGCATAGTAAAGTCTTAATAAGACATAAAAATAATAAATGAAGGCTTGACCTATAGTGCTGTACATCTACTTTTGAAAAATGGACAGGCCCATGCAATCCAAAACACAAGAGTCTGGACTGAGTTCCGGAGAGAACAACTTTATATTAAATGCACCAGTCGCACCAGTCCTGCATTTTTGTGTTAGACTAAAAAATACGGAAGGTCGGAATATGCTGTCAAAATGCACCATAATGCGCCATCTAACATTTACATTTTGAAAGCAGCCCCTGGACCCTCATGTTAGGTGTTGGGATTCTGTTGATTATAGAGCTATAATCACGACCCATGCAACTGGTGGATTTTTAACATGGGAATCAGTGGAGCATAGCAGGTTTTTCCTATAATTCTCTGCTCATACTTGAGATGAACTTAGCTACAGTGTAGTTGAAAGATAGTATGTAACATCTTTTCATATTATGTTTTAAATTGGAGTTGAAGTATTCTTTTTTTATAAAGTTTTTCCTTTTAGGCCTACTTCTGTGTTAAATTAAGTCTTTCTTAAATTCTATTCACTCACTTACTCTTTCTTTTCAGAGGGGTAGAAATCCCAGTGACATCGCAGGGCCTGATTCGTGCCATATTCGAACCCATTATAACCAGATTATGCCCCCCTAAAGGCAAATATGTGAACAAAAAAGATGTTGTTTTGTACAAATTTCTTCTCTGGACATGCTGAAACCAATAGTAATGCAAGTAATCTTGCTAAATAGCAAGTTGTCAGCCTGTATTTGGAGCATTTAATAGTCCTAGAGCTTCCACGGGTTTCATCAGTCTCACACCGCCACCTATTTCACTATGTCCTGCCAGACTCCGCATCCTGTGCGTGCCCAATCTAGAGGTCTAAATCAGGCCCTGTACTGTATCTAACACAATGTATTTGATTGCACCAAATTCCATATGAAGGAATATGGGGGGGGGGTTTTATCCAGTTTGGCATTTGCACTTCAATTTAAGTTAATCCCTAAAGAATGCTGTCTTGCCTAGATGACAGCAGGTGATGCAATTAGAATGACACGTGCCTGACCACATGAGCTTCGGTTGTATGACCGAAATAGCGCTGAATGTGACGTTAAACCCTAACTCGCTCACTCACTCGGTTGTCAATCGGTTGTCAAACATATGTACTACATGTATGCATGCAAGTTTTTGTATAAAAGATCTTGAACACCTTGGTCAACATTATAAGTCAGAGGAATATGACCTGTATTTAGGTGTATAATATTTCCCCCGTCCCAAATATATTTCTGTACAAATGTCTGTATTTCAGCTGTTCTCACAGGGTTACGTTTTGGTTTCGTTTTAGGTCTCATTGCTGCAGGCTAGTCATATATATAGAGTGAAAATGAGGGCTAGAAACCAGGCACAACTAGGGAGTGGGAATCCTGCTGTGGACAGTTTGCTGATGTAATACCTTGATTGTGTGGGGTTTCCTGAAGAAGGAGAGATGTGAAGACTAGAATATAAACTCCATAGTTTTAATATGGAGGACATGGACCCTCCATATGTTAATCGTGCTCTTTATTTGGCAAAACATTGTGTATAAAAATGACTTAATTGTGGAAATAACACTGAAGACAATTTACTTCGTGACATGGAAGTATATGTATTATTAACTGCTGACCTGAACCGATGTATTCAGGTGAAAGAGATGGAAGGATGAACCCAAACCTGAGAAACCAGGTACACTATGGCACTCTGCATGTGCACAGTAATGCTTCCGCTGGCATGAACAGCAACTTCCAGTATGGGAATGCTCAACAGGCCACTTTCTTCCCCTCCAACATGTCAAATGCTAAGGTGTTCAATCAGCAGACAAACATGATGATGGGGAACCAAGGAATCGTGGCCATGAACATGGATGGATTTGATGGGAGCCAGGGCCAGCAGAGGATTGTTGGAATGCAGGGAACAATGGCTGCCCAGATGCAGGGTGCCATCTCGATGACCACGAACATATCGCCGCAATTCAACAGTCCCAGTGCTGGACCCAACTTCAACATGGCGAACTCCACCATGATGCCCGGTAACATGATTCAGGCCCAAGGCACTTGCAACTTGATGCAGACACAAAGCAACATGATGCAGGCTGCCCAAGGCAACATGATGCAGATGCCAGGTAACATGATGCAGGCCGCCCAAGGTAACATGATGCAAGCACCAGGCAACGTGATGCAGGCACAGAACAACATGATGCAGATGCCAAGCAACATCATGCAGGCACAGGGCAATGTGATGCAGACTCAAGGCAATGTAATGCAGTTCTATAAGGGAATGGGAACTGGAATGATTAATTCACCCAATAACATGCAAGGGATAAATTTTAACACACACAACTCTAATGTTCTGCCTAGTTTTGGCCAGTTGTTTGGGAGCCCAAATCCACAGTTTCAGTCTCCCAACCATCAGTTACACCAAGGTGGAATGATTGCTTCGGGTAGTGGGAACTTCGATAACTTTGTTCAGGGAGTCGTTGTGAGTGGTCCAGCAGCAAATATGCAGCAGTTGCCACAGCAGCCAAATAATATGATGGGCGCGATGAATTCCTTTATGAACAGTGGTTATCAACATAGCCCGAGACAATCGGTTAACACAAATGTGGTGAATGCCGGTCAGTTTATGCAGTATAAACCGGGTGAAAGTGTGTACATGATGGCTACTCCATCAACGACGAATATCAACTGTAAGTTTAGTACGAGCATTCCTAGTGGAACTTTGCCCCGACCAGATTGTCGATTTTCTGGACCTGTAGGAACCACAGGTGTTAATATACCTGGCTGTCAGACACTCAACATCCTGGATCAGACTCACCTGAGGTCAGCCTCTCAGACCCCGTCCGTGATAACAACTACAGTGTACTCCCATACCGGTGTGACCTGCAGCACCGTCAATAGTGGTCAGCATAGCCAGTGTGCTATGCAGCAGAGGCTGGTGCAGTCTAATTGTGGGCATAATCATAATCACCCATTGGCAAGTTTGGCAACTCAAACCAACTTGTTGCCTCCACTGAACAATATCAGTGCTTGTAGCAACCTTAGAACTGCAGTGTCTCAGTGTCAGGCAAACCTCGCTTTGAGCTCACCCCCAATCATGTCCAGCAGCGTGAGCTTGTCCTCATCTCCGGCCAGCTCCATGTTGAATGTACCCACGTCCATGTGTAGCTCATCCATAGGGGTGACCAGTCCCACTACCACAGCCACAGCGACTATAACCAGTACTACAGTCTCCTTACCAGCAGCTTCTGGCACCTCCACACCGATTACTGTTCCTTTTGGCTGGAAACGGATATTGGAAGATGGTGCTATCGTTTACTACAGGTGAGGACTCACTATATTTGTCATGGGGAAGATTGAAATCTGAGTAAATTCCGAATCATTTCAGGGTAAACTGGATTCTAATCTGCCCCTTGACATAAGCCATCACAATTACATACAGTCTAGCCTCACTATAAGGCTCCTCGATACAGCACTGATTCTGATATACGGTGGAGGCTATGCTGTCCCTCAAAGAATAAATGCATATCATTTCATTATTTTTATAAGGTTGAAAATCTATAAGGTAGTTCAGTGTTATAGTGAGGTTACACTGTATATATGTATTTTGTCCTACCTCACTTTGGATCCCATCAAATGTTGGGCCAGTGATCATACTTTATGATGCACTGTAATTAAAATTTTATGGGAATTTGTTGCATTCCTGTTAAATATTTTGTGGAAAACCAAGCAAATGTTTCTTCCCAAAGTTCTGTTAGTACATCCCAGTTTATCGTTAACACTATACCACAAGAATGACTGCCTAGGAACATCAAATTTACATCACACTTGCATGGTCACAGAGCTAAAGCCAGTTGGCAATCATTGAGATCAATCCTTTTTGTATGTGCTGCATGGGGCTCCTGGTGGTTGATCGGGGATGTCATTGTGCACACCTCCAGTGGTTGAAATAATGTCATCAGACCATGGGCCATGCAGTGGCGCCACCTCACACCCCGGGTGAAAAAAACGGAAACAATTTGATTCTCCAGGAGCTTATACAATTTTGGTTATCTGTATCACTTCTTATTTACCCGTCAATAGATGAGGTCATATATTGCGATCACGATTTCTCTCTGTCTGTCCATCAGTCTCTCTGTCCGTGTTAACTTTTGCTTGCCGATATCTTCAGTTCCTGAAGATGGATTGGTACGGTACCAAACTTTGGGTATACCTTACCCATGAGTCAAAGAGGAACCCTATTCATTTTGAGGTCAAAAGGTCATGATCACTGTCATTGAAAATGCATTAATAAATGAAAAATTGTTGTGTTTATGCCATTTATACAGTTCAGACTTGATTGTGATGGCAATGAATTACAAGTCTGTTGATTATTAGGCCTACCTCTCTGCCAAGTTTGGTTGAAGGGTATTGTTTACTTCCGACTGTCTAAAATAGATGCAGCTGTCAATGGGTTAGAAGCCTGGTGAAGATGACCTTGACCTATTTTATAAGGTCAAATTTGAGTATTGGTCATAACTTTTAAAGGACTAGGCTCTCCACTTTCATAATGGAATTGGTGATTGACTAGAAGCCTTTCCAATGTGATTGATCTTGGCATATTTTACAGTGTTTGAAAAATGTAACCAGTCGCAAATATTTTTACTAGTTCGTTAATATTAAATAAATGATGATCTGGGAACATTTGTCATCATGAATATTTTGTTCCCTGTGATGGTTGCCACTAAATAAGAAATTAATAGTTGCGCATTTCTTGAGCGCGTGTGAAGATAAGCACAGATGACAAACCCAGTCGGTTAGACTTTGACTGCACGTGTCGTCGCGAAACACTGCTTCAACAAACGCCATTTCAAGCCAAAAAATCAGTAAATTTCTTTCGAAGTTGATGGAGAATGTTTAATATTGTCCTGGTAAACATGATCAGGTCGACTGAAGCGTAATCATGTTGCTGATTTCTCGATTCCCGACCTGGAAGTGGATGCTTTATTTCCTGAAAAGATTGTCAACCTTCATTGCCATGCTGCATTATAGTCACAGTTTACGGTATGCTGACAGTGCTCGCACTGCTTTACGGTTGTTGTTGTTGTCATAAAACACGGCGGTGGTCGTGGTTTCGTTGGAATTTGCTGAACAAATTTTTAGACTCGCACGATTTATTTAGACTTGGTCGGGTAACTGAAAACAGACATATTTCGTTCTTCATTCTTTACAAATTGTGTGGAGATCTCCAGTGAAATAGTTTACACAATGAACTCAGAGCTTTTTTGTTACCAGTCCGACAGACTTGTTGTTAGTCACTCACACCAGTCCGTTTGATTTTTTACCAGTCTCGGACTGACGGACAGGTGCCAAATTCGAACTCTGTTTTATGAATGGCAATTCTAATTCTAGAAATTTGCAGTATCCGTCCGTCTTTATGTCAATCTTGCTTGTTAACACAAGCGACGTTAAATCATATTCACTCAAGATTGTTAACATAATGTCTCTTGAAGGATTTTGCCAGGCTTTCTAAATTCATATAACAGTCATATGCTTAGTGAAGATGACTGACCAGGGTATGAAATAGACAAACAAATTCTGGTTGCCCATCGGCAAGCACGGGCAACCAACGCATCCAAATTCATTGCAATTTGGACAGAATTTGGTTGCCCAAAGGAAATTTAGGTTGCCCCGGGCAAAGGGCTATTTCGCACCCTGCTGACCTTGACCTATTTTATCTACATGTAGTCAAATTTGTAGTATTGGTGATTGGTGATCTGGGCTATAATAATCTGGGCGTGATTTACTATTCTCTGAATTATAGAATACAGCCCAGCGCTCCAGATAAGGGGCGTATTGGCGTAATTTACGCATACACAGAGTTCGAATTTGGCACCTGTCCGTCAGTCCGAGACTGGTAAAAAATCAAACGGACTGGTGTGAGTGACTGAACAACAAGTCCGTCGGACTGGTAACAAAAAAACTCTCAGTTCATTGTGTAAACTATTTCTCTGGATATCTCCGCACAATTTGTAAAGAATGAAAAACAAAATATCTGTTTTCGGTTACCCGACTGAGTCTAAATAAATGGTGCGAGTCTAAAAAAATTTCCAGCAAATTCCAACGAAATCACGACCACGGCCGCGTTTTACGACAACAACAACAACCGTAAAGCGGTGCAAACACAGCCAGCATACCGTAAAGTGTGACTGTAATGCAGCATGGCAATGCAGGTTGGCGATCTTTTCAGAAAATAAAGCTCCCACTTCCAGGTCAGGAATCGGGAAATCAGCAACATGATTACGCTTCAGTCAACCTGATCAGGTTTACCAGGACAATTTTAAACATATTCTCTATCAACTTCAAAAAAAATCTACAGATTTTTTGGCTTGAAATGGCGTTTGTTGAAGCAGTGTTTTTCGCGATGACACGTGCAGTCAAAGTCTAGTCGACGGGGTTTGTCGTTTGTCATTATCTTCACATGCGCTCAAGAAATTGAAAAAATGCACAATTATTAATTTCTTATTTAGTAGCAACCATCACAGAGCACAAATTAATATTTAATATTAACAGACTAGTAAAAATATTTGCGGACTGGTTACATTTTTAGCGCACCAGTCCAGCGGACTGGTTCAAATTTTTCTTAAATTCGAACACTGATACAAAATGGTCAAAAACGCATGCAAGTGTAAAATAGCGAGTACCAAATATGCCCAATACATAGCTCATACACTTTATCACGTCGATCAACGCATAATCAGGGGCGTCGTTAGGGGGGGTCGTCAGGTGCGAACGATCCCCCCCTTGGACGCGCCAAAAAAAAAAAAAAAAACAGAAGAAAAAACAAAAAACAAAAACAACGAAAACAAAAACAAAACAAAAAAAAAGCAAAAGGGAAACGAAAGAAATAAAAAATGTCCGTCTCCAGGCTTGTAAGCATGCTCCGTTCCAGTAGTGACGCGTCAGTTCGCTCAACAATGGGTTTACCACGACTTTCCGTTGTATGGTCATAAAGTGGATTATGAAAGAGCTGTAGCTCTATTCATGAGACTCCACCCTCGACGGATACAGCAGGGGAACCCTCGACGGATAAAGCAGGCGAATTTACTATTCAATTAATCATTTACACTAACTCGTGTGTTTTTTTCCTTCCGCTCGATGCGTGTGGATTTGATTATGAAGCATCGGCAGCTTCGGTCTACATGTACCTTTGGCGAAGTGCAAAACGGGCAATAAACTGAAAGCTGTATATGTATTTAAGCTTTGCTGAAGGCTATACTACATTCATGATATTTCATTTCCGGAAAATATATCAGTTTAATTTTTTTTCTAGTCAGTATTTTACCATGGCCACGTTTTAATGAGTGATATTAGTTTCATTTTTCTAGTCAGTATTTCACCATGGCCACGAGATATAGTCCATGATACACAGTTTGATATTCTACACAATATTATTGTGATATTTTCAGCAAAAGTTTGTTTCACAGTCATGAAATGACATATGGATCGGAAAGTGATATGTTTAGTTTTAATCATTCTAACATGGTTACAGTGGCATCGGAAGCGGAGGGCATTCCTCCCAGGGTACGAATTATAAAATGTTAAGGGCAGCCATTTCAAGGCCACTTTGGCCTTGCTGGCATCTAATTACCTAGAATTTGCAAAGGGGCACCAAGGCAAACAGGGAGCGCATACAAAGCCATTGGCTTGTGCATGGCCTTGGGTGTAATTTGCACCCTGGCGCGAATTACACCCAAGGCCATGCACAAGCCAATGGCTTTGTATGCCCTCCCTGTTTGCCTTGGTGCCCCTTTGCAAATTCTAGGTAATTAGATGCCAGCAAGGCCAAAGTGGCCTTGAAATGGCTGCCCTTAACATTTTATAATTCGTACCCTGCCCCCCCCACCAACTTTTGATTTATCGGGGCCCGAATATCTTTTGGCCACCCACTTTTCAGCATCCCTAACTGACCATGTACCCACATAAAAATTACAGATAGAGTGCCAGGACGTGTAGTGGTGTGAAGTGTCAAACCAGGAAGTCAAATGGAGTCCGGCATATTCTTCAGTATCGATGCGAGTTTATGCGAAACAAATGTGAAAATAGAACCATGAATCTATATACATTGTGTTCAGATTTTTCCAAGAAAATGGGTAAAACGCATCTCCGGCAACCGGGGACCCCGGAGCTTCTGGGGCCTAGGCGGCCCCTGTACCCTCGCCTGTCAGGCTGTGAGGATCGCTCATTTTGGCTTTGTGTAAATGAATCGCTATCATATTGGTTCTAATGTTCCATGATGTAAAGGTCATCGTTTTTTTATGTGTTTTTTTTTATGTGATAAATATAACTAAACAGTCAAATGGATTCAGGCATGAAGTACGATTTTTTCAATATCGATGAGTGCTTATAAATGCGAAACATACGTGAAAATAGAACTATAAATCTGCATACATTACGTTCGAATTTATTTCTGGGAAAACTCTTAGAACGCGTCTCTGGATATCTGCAACTTCGGAGCTTCCGGGGCCTAAACGGCTCGTGGACCCTCGCCTGTTGGGCTGTGAGGATTTCCTTGTTGTATCTTTATGTGAATGAATCGTATCTGTAGGCATATTGGTTTCCCTCCCAAGAACTATAAGTCATCGTTTTGTATGTTTTAAATATAACTAGAACGTCAAATGGATGAAGGCATTAGGTGCGATGTTTTCAATATCGATGCATGCTTATAATTGCGAGGAAAAAAATCGTGAAAATAGAATCATAAATGTGCATGCAGTATGATCAGTTTTATTTCCGGAAAAACGTTCAGAACGCATCTCCGGCAATCTAGGACCCTGGAGCTTCCGGGGCCTAGGCGGCCCCTGGACCCCCGCCTGTTGGGATGTGATAGTGGTCCCCCACTTTCATTTACGTTCCGACACCACTGGGTTAGCCTACGAGGTATATCGGCCCAAAGCATTATTATTGTGCTTTCAAGATGACGAGAATAAAATATAGTACTGATATTTGACATATGACGTGTTAGTTTAATTGTTGGAAATCGCTCAGAATGCATCTCAGGCCATCTAAGGTCCCAGAGCTGTATAATATAACCCTAAATCTGCATACATTATGTTCAGATTTATTTCTGGGAAAACGCTTTAATAGAACGCATCTCTGGCGATCTATGACCCAGGAGCTTCCGGGGCCTAGGCGGCCCCTGGACCCTCACCTAAAGTGCTATGATAATCGACCCCCCTTTGAAAAATCCTAGCGACGCCCATGGTAATATTTCTCATAAACAACGACGTGAAATTGAAAACTACTTCGCCTCAATCGCTGCCTTCAGGTAAAGGGAGACAAATTTGTCGGCAGAGGTGTTTTACTCAGATATCACGTAGTTCATCAGGAACACCCGTGATGGAGACCACCGGAGTTTACCTTAGTGTTGTTATATTATTTGTGCTTTACTGAGAAAGTGTCATCCTAAAAATAATTGGATTTAAATGTTAACTTAGTACTTTCTAAATGGCATTAGTATATATATCGGCTTTAGGAGCTGTGCCATTATATGTCTATCAGAGGGGTAGTAAATGTACGTGGTCTAGACTCCGATCTCCGAACTTCCTCTTTTGTGAAAGCTGAGGTGGCCGAGTGGTCTAGGCTGCCTGCATTTACTGCCGGCGATTTGGTGCCAAACTCTTTGGCGAATTCCATTATAAAGGGTACCACCCATCTACCGTTTTCGACTCACATATTTGTTTTTAATTTTTCGTTTGTAGAAGCTAATAATCCCTAACTGTATACAATTATCATAACAAAACTCCCAATTGATTGAAAAGATAATGAAATATCAAAGCAAAATTCAGTCATGTGAATTTTGAGAACAATAATAAGGTGTAGCTAACGTCATTCTGTCAAAATGACGTTAGCAACAGGTTTGGTGTTCTAAATCCATTATACATTTTCAACTTTATTTGAATCCTTTGGGATATTCAAATTACTCATTTCCTTGGACATTTTGAAATTCACTGCCTGTCACAGGTGTGCTTTGAAATCTTAGAGGATGACATCAAATGAAAATGACGTTAGCAACACAACTGACGTTAATAGCAACATTTTTCCTGGTCCTCAAAAGTATGTTTACTCATTGATATTTGGTATTTTTTGTTGTATCAGCTTTTTTGCAATTTGCACTCTTCTCCCTACCGTTTTTAAGACCCTATGTATGTTTTTTGGACTACAAAACAGTGTTTGAATTTCCCTAACGTCATCTACCTTGACAGATGTGACGTTAGCAACAGTTTTATTTCACTTTCATCACTTATTATTCTCATCTGCTCTAATTTTTTTCTAGCTTGATGATAGTCAGTTAATGAAAAGTATGTAAGGGTTATATCTGATTCATTTTTATCTCGCCTTACGAAGTAAAGGGGAGATATTGTGAGGGGGGAAAGAGGATGTCGTCGTCGGGTGTCGGTGTCCCCTGCCTGGAAATGATAAGGTTTTTGGTTTAGCAAATTAAAAAAAATCTCGAAAAATTAGAAAAAATATTTTAAAAATATGGGGGGTGGGTATGCCACCTGGGGGTACTACCCCTGGGGTGCTCCAATGTTAAAATCCCTCCTAATTATTGCATTTTAGACTTTGTACCTTTCCATTGATAAGGTTTTTGTTGGGCAAAAATTTACATGTAGATCTGTACATGGAAAGTTTGTTGAACCTTTCATGGGATGATTATAAAAGTTAGTGGACATGTTTCATGTTTTCCTAGGTCACAGCTCTCCCGCAGTAATCCCACACGGGACTGACCTATCCAGCTGTATTCCCAAATGGCATTGGCCTATCCAGCAGTAATGCCACTTGGGACTGACCTATCCAGCAGTAATCCCATACGAAACTCAACTATCTAGCAGTAATCCCAGACCGAACTGGTCTATCCAGCAGTAAATCCCATTTTGGACTGGCCTATCCAGCAGTAATCTCACACAGGACTGACCTACATGTATTCAGCAGTAATCCCAAATGGCACTGGCCTATCCAGCAGTAATGCCACACAGGACTGACCTATCCAGCAGTAATCCCAGACCGGACTGGCCTATGCAGTAGTAATCCCACATGGGACTGGCCTATCCAGGGTCGAAATTTACACCTGACAGGTAATTTTTGAAAGAGACAGGTAGAGAAATAAAGTACCTGTCTCCAGTGACAGGTAGACAATAATTTTTTTTCTTGTGTTCAAAATATATATTTGACAAAATTCATTCAAAACGGCTTCTAATTAGTGCATGGAAACAAGGTGTCATTAATTTATTGATAGCTTGGAAGATGTAGCTTTGTCATACCTTTGAATTACATATACTTGACAAGTTCAATGATAGCATGTTCAGGTAATTCTTAAAGGTGACAGGTAAACTTTTTGGCCACCTGTCTCATGTAACAAGTGAATTATTTTGAATATATCGACCCCTGAGTAATTCCACATAGGACTGGCCTATGCAGCAGTAATCTCACATGGGACTGACCTATCCAGAAGTAGTATGACACTGGACTGCAATATGCAGCAGTAATCCCACATGGCACTGATCTATCCAGCCATAATTCTACATGGGTCTGACCTATCCCGCCGTAATCCCACACAGGTTTAGCCTATCCAGCAGTAATCTCACATGGGACTGGCCTCCCCAGCCATAATCCCACACAGGATTGCCGTATGCAGCAGTAATCCCACACTGGACTGCCTATGCAGCAGTAATCCCACACGGGACTGTCCTATCCAGCATTTATCCCATACGAGACTCATCTATCCAGCAGTAATCCCAGACAGGACTGGCCTATCCAGCAGTAGTCCCACTTGGGACCGGACTATCCAGCAGTAATCCCACAGGGGACTGGTCTATCCATCAGTAATAACACACAGGACTGGTCCACCCAGCAGTAATCCTACACAGGACTGGCCTATACAGCAGTAATCTCATATGGGACTGACCTATCTAGCAGTAATCTCACACTGGACTGCTCTATGCACCAGTAATCCGACGGTACTGACCTATCCATCCTACATGGGATTAACTTATATACCAGTGATCCCACATGGGGCTGATGTTATTGTCTGTCCCAGATAATCTATTCCAGACATTATTGTCTGTACCACATCACTTATTCCAGACCTTATTGTTTGCTCTACATGTATGCTTTCAATACTGCTGCACCTTCGGCGGATGACCCCGCAAGGCGAGATGTTGGGGTTCTCAGAACGCTTGTTATTTTTTGAGGTCATCATTTGAAATGTTGCTAACGTCATTTCTGATATGACAGATGAAATAATGACAGATTTTGGTACCCTTTATAATAGAATCTGCCATTTGTGCTTTACTGAGAAAGTGTCATCCTAAAAATAGTTGGATATAAATGTTAACTACTTTCTAATGGCATATAACATCGGCTTTAGGAGCTGTGCCATTATATGTCTATCAGAGGGGTAGTAAATGTACATAGTCTAGACTCCGATCTCTGAACTTCCTCTTTTGTGGAAGCCGAGGTGGCCGAGTGGTCTAGGCTGCCTGCATTTACTGCTGGCAATTTGGTGCCAAACGCTGAGGACGCGGGTTCGAGTCTCGCACGGGACCGGCCCATCCAGTACTAGTATTTGTGCTTTACTGAGAAAGTGTCATCCTAAAAATAATTGGATATAAAAGTTTTATTTCATCATTATTTGTGATGTCAGAAGAACCCGTATATATGCCTATATTAGAGCAACATATGTTTCCTCAGCCTGCTCGATCCACTGACCAGACACAGACATCTTGCCGATTTCCCCATCTTTTGTCAGTACAATTCCCACAGCTAGATAGACACAGCTTCAACATCGCTTCGATAAATGCATAAAAATTGCTAGTGAGATCGGATGAAATTGAAGAGGATGAAACTTCCTTGATAAGGCCATTGTCACCTAATTAGTTGTTTAGCATGACCAGCCCTCATCTATATTTTGAGGGCAAATAATTAAAATAGATGAGGGATTTACATTTTCATGAGTAAAATTTATTCATTTTCTTCATTTTTGTATACAATTTGTTTGTAATTAAATAATTAATAATAAATAATTATAGCATCTAGCATGTGTATTTAAAAAATTAAGGTCATGCTAAACAACCAATCAAGTGACAATGGCCTAACATGTGAATCTGTATACTGGCTGCATGCTGTCTGGCTGCAATGCAGGAGAAATTCAAGCACTGTGTTAAGTTTTTGTTCGTCAAATTTCACCATTTCTATACGGATGACAGTTGTAAGACTTGTATTTGAAAATGTTAGATTCCATAGATTGATAATCCATCAGCAGGGTAAGGGTGGTCCCTTTAAATGCACTGAGATGATAGCTTGTTGACTGCACCATAACTGTGCCACCTTTAACATGACTAAAAACAGTTGAATAACATAAAATCTTATTTGGTAACACCTTGGAGACAAATTTATTACGCATAAGCATTCAGTTACTTTCTGAGTTCCGTCATCTGTAATGTATGTGCTAGGCTATACAGTATGGAAATTTGTATATGAACTAGTACAACAAGCATGACTGCATATGTTGAGCATTGTAATCACTCATTATTACTGCCTCCTTCATCAGTCCCATCTGTCATGGATATTATGTGTGAAGTACATTTCATATTTGTAATCATCATCCGTGTAGCTGTACAGTGTAACTAATACACAATGTGACTCAGAACTCCGTAAAAAGTCAATATGATTATGATTAATCAGCGGAGCCCGAGAGAATATTTTATATGTACGCTGCTTTCATGTAGCATTCACAAGATTGGGCTGCCAATAACTTGCATGTACATGTATTTATGTGTTTGGTCCGTGTAACAGTACTGCTGTCTAGGAGAGAGATATTATATGAACATGGCATTATCAATCGACCTGTATTTTACTGCCTGGTTATGGTACATGTACTGTAACATGGGCAACTGAACCCTAGCTGTGCAGTGAAAAATACAAAAAAAAATAACGCAAACTAAAACCCTTACACGATTTCCTTTTACAATATACTAGCATTGAATGGCCCACTATGTGGGCATGTAGGTCACAATGTAATTCATATTCATGAATAAAGTTCAGCAATTTAATGTTTTAATTTTATAATTCTAATACTTCAGGAACATGCGCAAATAAATGGGCAACTCTTTGATGGTTTACAGCCCCCCATGTCCAGCACAAAATAAAAATTCATAGCTCTCCGATTTGTGAAAGTTGTCCAATGAGATATGAATCATGACTGCCCACCCAGTCAAGGCATACAATCGATTTTGCACCTCTAGGCAGTACTGTAACTTCAGGTTTTTAACTGGTTGCCCCAAGGGCAAGTAACACTTAAGACTTACTTGCCCCCATCAGAGTCAACTTGCCCCCAACTCATGAACTTGACCAATTCGAGGAGCAAAAACATAATCAAAAAAGGACACAAACGGTCAAAGTCACAGTGACAGCGTTACATTCAGAGAAGAGTTGCTGAGGTATCAAGCTCAAAAGTTTAATTACTTGAACATAAATTAACCTTATATTATGGGTTTTGAATAAAGCACATGTGGCCCTTTCTGTTGCAAGGAAATCAATGAAAAATGTGAGCAGATGCCAAAAACCAAACATGTTTTTCAATGCATGACAGCGTTGATGCTGGTCAGATATATATCATGCAAAATTCTGTGAATTATGTGCAAGCTTTGGATCTCCTCCTGCATTTTCTGTTGGCTAAGTAATCACTCTCTATAGTTGACCTGTAGCCCAAAATCACTTTGCAATATTTCCAGTAGGATTTATATCGGCGTGACAGCATTACAAAAAATTGTGACAGCGTTACACTACTGATATTACTTCAACCAGAATGGACTGTTTTGACAAAACATTAAGGAAGTGACAAAGAAAGCTTCAGAGTTTTAATTATATCCTCAAATTTTATTCTGCACCACAGCTTGGCACAATCTCAAACTCAATATATGTACCATCATTTAATAATTGGAAAGTTCAATATCATACATCACATTATTACTGTACAGGAGCTTCTAGTTAAGATTTCACATGTTCCATGTCCACACTTTTACATGTAGAAGTGGAAGTTAACAAATTCATAGACCAAGAAGTTAACACATGGCAGTGTGACTAACGTCACAGGACCTACGAAGTAAGGTTTGATATGATTTAAGTGTGTACTGGAGAGATGACTTGGGGGCCCTATGTGCTACCGTGAGAGAATTTATTTAGTAGTCTCTAATTGACAGTGGGTACTATTAACTTTCCCAGATGTCACCGCTGGTGAGTCGTTAGCGTAGCAACTATTATCGCCCTCAGTTCCTATTACCCTGGACAATTATCAGCCCAGCAGTACAGCACGAGGTCACCCATCCAAGTCTTGACCGGGCTCAAAATCGCTTAACTTCGGTGATTTTACGAGAACCGGTGTGTCCAACGTGATATGCTGTATCAGGGAACCTTCAAAAGTCACAGTGAAACATACAGCCAAGTGTTCCTGATGGTCATGACAGTGCACTCGCTGAGCCATCAATAAATAATAAAAAAATAATTATAAATCAAATTTTCATCAGAATTCAGTCAGCTCAGAACTTGCTGGTAACAATTCCCTAATGCACCTTTATGCCAAAAATCAAGGTTCTAATGTCAACGGTTCTCCATATTTTGCCGACGAAAGGATTCGGATGGACTCGCTCACTCACTGACCACCGGACAATTTGCAGATGGTAGCCTACTTCGTAGGAAAATTCATAGACCAAGAAGTTAACAAATTTGTAGACCAAGAAGTTAACAAATTCATAGACCAAGAAGTTAACAAATTCATAGACCAAATTGTGGCTACCGTTCATTTGCTACTTGTCCACTTTTCTTGAAAGTTTTATACTCCACTTGCTAATTAATATTATGCACTGTTTAGGGCCTGATCCAGACTTTTAGTTTGGGCACCATTACATGGCGCAGAGTGTGATAAGTTATAGTGAATAGGCCGTGATGTGAGACTGTCGAAGCCCATGGAAGCTGTGAGAGTATTAAATGGTCTAAATACAGACTAATAACTTAATATTTGGCAACAACACTTGCATTAGTACAGGTTTCAACCTGTTCAGAGAGAAAATTCGCTAAAAAAGATTTTTTTTCTTTCTTTTTTTCATTTGTGTGCCCAAGTACATGGTGCCCAAAACCGTTATAACGCGTTCAAAAACGGCCTGGATCAGGCCCTGCTGTTAAAGTGGCAGAAATGCTCATGAACTGTTCAACTCATGGGACAAATTTACTGTTAACTTCTTGTTCATGTTGTTATCATTAACAATGTTATTTAACAAGAAAACATTCAAGCCACAATAACTCTATATCCCTTGTCAGCAACTGTTATTTAGAATACAACATAGAATACTGAAATCAGTTTTGAACATCTGGTATCAGAAAGTCTTGAATATCATTTATTAATTCTTCGAGCGAATTATTTAAAAAAAGAGCCAAAATCAAAGAACAAAGCCATGAAAATTTATGGCTCTTAAAACGGATCTCTCGTGAACTACGTGCATCCAATATACCTGTAGGATCACCAAGCTTTGTTACTATCTGATTTGTCTCTATCCATGCCACATTATCAAGTTCTTGGTGTCCGACAATGGCTGTCTGTGTAAAAATGTTACATTTTCATGTAGGAGACCATTCTCTATGTCCAAATCAAGAACTTGAGCTACAAAACCCCTTCTTATTTTCCCTAAGTCGTAATCTTATCTCACCAGCAAGTAGTCACCAGGTCTGAAATTGTTCCATCACACATGATTGTGATGCAGCAAATACCAAAATGTGCACTAATGAACACTGCTGCAACACTGATGATAGGGTGCATGGTCAGCTGCTGTGTCACAGCTGCAATTGATACAATGTTGCAACCTACACTCATGGCATCTGTACCCAGTGCCTCCCGTGACAGGGTTACATTTGATGATTGTAACACTGTCACACGAAAAAAATGTAACACTGTCACGCTCATAGGCAGGGCCGTATCCAGGGCCATTATGAAGCCGGTATACCAGTATGGGTGCCCAAACTCAGGCGCCCAAACTCCAGGTCAAAAATGTCTTTTTTTGCTGCTTAACCTTACTACATTTAAACTGGAGTTCAACTGAAGCCTCCTTCAAACTTTGTAATTCAATACAGTGTCGCGACCGCTATCATAACTACTGAGTTCAGTACACATCGTACATGCGTTGCTGGCCACGCTTTATGCATTAGGCCAGACATTTTTTATTTCCGGATTAGCTTGCGGACTGCCGGATTTTTTCACTACGGAGGATGGAAAAAAATAAAAATTAAAATGCATAATTTAGATTTTTTTCTGTCATTTGCCACATCTGTCAGGTCGGAGGAAAAAAAAAAAAGTTTGTCAAATTCAGATTTTCTATTTTATTCCAAAAGGTATAATACCAATAGAAAACTGAAAAATTAGCACAAGTCTGTTCGACTAGAAATGTGCAGTTCTCTAGAATATATTGCATATTACAAACTGTAATGTTCAGCATCTGTACTCTTGCATTGCATCCAACAACAAATGAAATTTTAACTTCAACTGTGTAATGATATTTAGTATACATTGTAGACTAGTAATACCAATTTCATTAACACATTATAAAAAATAAATAAATTCAAATTTAAATGTTTGTGGAACATAGCTCCAGAGTTGCATTTCTATATTAAATAGAAAATGGAAAATTTACAATTTAGTAACATGCATCCAGCTTTGCTATAGAAAAAAAAAACATTTATTCACAAGTTGTATCAGTGACAAAGTATAAAAATAGTTTATGATAAACCAACATTTTTGTTGAAGTTGGTCAAGAAATAAGCTGTTCACAAATATATTTATACAGATTTGGTCAATAGGTAGCCTACTAAATGCTCAAAATGAAGAGAAAGTGTGTCAAAATCTTGTTAGTTGAGTACAAGTCTGTCCCTTAGTTGATTGGAACTCTTTTGTCAAAGAGGTAGAAAAGTAACCTAACTTCAATTGATTCTCCTCACAAGTATTCCTTTTTAGATAAAATTATTAGGTGAATTATATTAAACAGTTCAATTTCATGTATGAGTTCCCCAAGTTTCTCATTCAGAGAAAAAAGGTATCAAATATTTTATTTATTTAATTATATTTTGTAATGTTCCGTCCATTATTCTGATAGTGTACATGTAAACATTATTGTTTTATTCGCCTCCAAGCCATGTATCATGTATATATGTTATTGTTATCTCTATACTCTGTAAATGAGTAACGAGAATAAATTCAACTTCAACTTCAACTTCAACAAGTGCTTTTTTCATCCATGAAAAACGGGAAAGATTGACAGGATTTACTTTGTTCATTAAAGTATACTTTGATTAAAGAAATGCAGGGAAAGACTGGGAAACTATTCTTGGGAAGTCATGAGGTGAGGCAGGCATTATATCAAAAGCTTTTCCTAATGCAGCCTACCAACACTGCTTCATTGTATTACAACAACAACAACACAGACTGACGATCCTATAATAGGTGCGCGAAAATGACGCTCCTCAAAAGAAAATTAGGAGCGTGATGGAGCGCGAGCGCGATTGCGCTCCTTAAACGGCCAGGCTAAACTTCTTATATTTTAAAATGTGGAAACTACTTTTCTGACGTCGGCAGAATTAAAAAAAAAACGCAAATTGAAATTTTAATTTTTTTCTGAAAATCGGAAAAACCACGTCGGCGGATCCGCTAATCCGGAAATAAAAAATGTCTGGCCTTACATACTTTAAATGGCATTGCATTGACCCCTCTAGTAGGCAATGATCGCTGTGCTACGGTGGTTTTCACCTGGTCTTCCTACAGCAATCAAAAACTTGAGAACAACCGATGTGTGGGGAATGCGCTATATCGGTGGCAACAACAACGACCACGTGTTTGAGAGAACAGGATTACGGGAAAACAGAAAAATATACACCCTGGCACTGATTACGGTAATTTCCCTATTAATTCCAAATTTAATTCGAAAACGGCCGATTTTTCCGCTGTCGTGATTTTGTCCATCCTAATAAAACGAACACGGGAGCATTTTCAATATCTGTGAAACAATAAATTCGAACATTGGCATTCTAACATTTTCGCCACGGAGTTCGTGCCGATGAAAGTAAAGTGAATATGTTACTAGAATCTCGTATAGTATATCGGCGTATGCTATTATTTGTAAGCGCAGAGAAACAACAGGGAATGGTACAATATAATCAGACTGAATTACTATTACTTACAGTCTATAAGGAAAACAATTGATTCAATTAACTCCGCAGTCCTGTAATTTTATCCTAACTTGATCGCGTTTCGCCGCAGTCGGGAAAAATATATACGGTAGTCCCCCGCACGTGGTCGAGTGTCTGCACACGGCCCGCTATTAAATCATTCTTCAGTTTCCAGCGTTCGTATATCAAATATCTTTCTTTAAACCAGCATTCCTTTATTTGAAAAACACACATTATTTTAAGTAACAAATTTGAGAGATCTTCAACGTTAATATATTTGTTCGTCGTATATGCTAAACCCCTCGCTGTCCCCCATTTACCTGCCCGACCTGCCCTGTATTATTCGTATGGGAGGCACTTGGGCCATGTTCAAAGGAGGCACTGGAAGGGAGCAGAGTTCAAACTTTGTCGGGTGATGTTCCCGCGGAGATATCAAGTTGTAACGTGTGTGCTGGTGAATTGCATCAGATTTCTTCACAGCAACTGAATTCTTCGTTTGGGGAAAGCAAGATGCGATTTAACCTTTCGGTATGCTGTATGCTATTCGTTATATTTTCAGGTGAAGTGGACAATCAAACGACCATTATTTGACGTCAAAAATGAGCCATCACGAAAAGCCTTTTGGAAGGATGTACATTTAACGTTGATTTTATTTTAGTATTTTGATCAATAAAAATTTCTAAAAATAAAAAATCTGGACTACAATTCTCGAGCATCACTTGTTTGTGCATGACAACGTATCGACAAGCCTGGAAGATCACAAACAATGGTGAAAGGGTTTCCTTTTTTCTTTCAGAACATCCATTCCCCCCTCCCTCCCTCCCCCTAACAGTCCATACGTCCGTGTTATTATCCACACGACAAGGTGAGGTATTTACGCAGATCCCATGTGGTAAGTATATTGACCGTAAACAAACCTACCGAATTACAGTGATCGATCTGACTCGTCCTGCATTCTTCATCAGGTTCTCTGATTTTTCTCCCTTCTAATAATACTCAACATACAATACAATATCTAATAGCATGTTCGTGAAAAAGGCCGTATTTTTATTATTATCATTATTAAGGTTCACTGTATAGGAAACAAACTTGAAACGATGTGTTCACATCGCACGACATAATAGTATACCCCCTCAGTGCCCCTCAATTTCCTACTGAAACGCCAAGCCTCCACATGAATGGCATTTGCTGCAGGTCTCCTTTGATATTTAAATTGTCAATGGCTACATTGTTTTGAGTACCGGGATAGTTTGCTAATGAAGTGTTTAGTTTATTTTTAGCCTGTCCAGCTATTTCTCCATTCAGCACAGCTTGTCCTCCAGAGAAAACCACATAAAATGGAAGAATCCAAAGTCAGGATAGGGGTGACAAGATGTTTCAGTTTCCAGTGGAGAGAATCTGAACAGCATGAAATATATAGTGAAATAGGAGAGTCCACGTGCAACATGCAAGTTTCACCCAGACTGGAAATGACACTTATTCATATGCAAATGAGAATACATTCCTGGGGAATACCTTGTCCCTTCGGAAGCCGAAGTTCAGCTCTGGGTGAGGATGCGCGATTCACCAGCAAGAGGCACTTGAAAGGGGTTTCAAATTAACGCTGCAGTATTATAGGTTTGTGTGTTAATGTGTGGCCCTTGTTCGTCCTGTAAATTTCACAATACCTCATTCAAACTTGTTATATCTTGGCTTTGATTGCATCTATCGTTTAATGAAACACAGACAGGAAATCACACAGTTGACAAACGTCAGCTTTCCCACCAGGGGACACAAACAAATTTTGCGATGTGAAGCGCCGACAACAATCATCTCTGCATGTGCTCTGTTTTGTTCAAATATAGTTATCATAAAGACTTACTCTTTCCGGTTTTGTTAAATATTTTATTGTGAATGAAAATATTTCTTACGAATACCCACGAACTTACCAAAATTCCAGCCATCAAAAATTCTTTGGAATTACACCGCGCATTTTTACACTAAGAATCAAAACATCGCTATCGCCATTCCATTACTCAATATGCTAAACAAATTTGAGAAACATTTAAATGGCATTAGGTAAAGTTTCGGAGATGAGAACATACCAGTATTTAATTAATATTCAGAACGATATCATACTTCGACTTTTACTTTTAGTAAACTGTTACAGTACATTTGTACCTGTACCGTAATAGATATTCTCATACTTGAAACAAACCAATCGAAACATATATTGCCGATTGACACTCGGTTCTCTTGTACAATCCGCCGTTAATTCAACATTAATTTCGTGTCATAGGTCCGGGATATTTATTCAAGTCCTGGATGGTGTGTGTAAAATCATGCACAGTGAAGACCAAAAAGTCTATGACAGTCCGCTAATCTGTCTAAAACTTCGTGATACAATCCTACACAAATTTGCCGTTCGATAAATTCGAACATTGGCATTCTAACATTTTCGCCACGGAGTTCGTGCCGATGAAAGTAAAGTGAATATGTTACTAGAATCTCGTATAGTATATCGGCGTATGCTATTATTTGTAAGCGCAGAGAAACAACAGGGAATGGTACAATATAATCAGACTGAATTACTATTACTTACAGTCTATAAGGAAAACAATTGATTCAATTAACTCCGCAGTCCTGTAATTTTATCCTAACTTGATCGCGTTTCGCCGCAGTCGGGAAAAATATATACGGTAGTCCCCGCACGTGGTCGAGTGTCTGCACACGGCCCGCTATTGAATCATTCTTCAGTTTCCAGCGTTCGTATATCAAATATCTTTCTTTAAACCAGCATTCCTTTATTTGAAAAACACACATTATTTTAAGTAACAAATTTGAGAGATCTTCAACGTTAATATATTTGTTCGTCGTATATGCTAAACCCCTCGCTGTCCCCCATTTACCTGCCCGACCTGCCCTGTATTATTCGTATGGGAGGCACTTGGGCCGTGTTCAAAGGAGGCACTGGAAGGGAGCAGAGTTCAAACTTTGTCGGGTGATGTTCCCGCGGAGATATCAAGTTGTAACGTGTGTGCTGGTGAATTGCATCAGATTTCTTCACAGCAACTGAATTCTTCGTTTGGGGAAAGCAAGATGCGATTTAACCTTTCGGTATGCTGTATGCTATTCGTTATATTTTCAGGTGAAGTGGACAATCAAACGACCATTATTTGACGTCAAAAATGAGCCATCCCGAAAAGCCTTTTGGAAGGATGTACATTTAACGTTGATTTTATTTTAGTATTTTGATCAATAAAAATTTCTAAAAATAAAAAATCTGGACTACAATTCTCGAGCATCACTTGTTTGTGCATGA
This sequence comes from Hanleya hanleyi, assembly GCA_036873755.1. Taxonomy (NCBI): domain Eukaryota; kingdom Metazoa; phylum Mollusca; class Polyplacophora; order Lepidopleurida; family Hanleyidae; genus Hanleya; species Hanleya hanleyi. Next base: position 204,192 of record JAVTVY010043695.1, read on the forward strand.
CAACGTATCGACAAGCCTGGAAGATCACAAACAATGGTGAAAGGGTTTCCTTTTTTCTTTCAGAACATCCATTCCCCCCTCCCTCCCTCCCCCTAACAGTCCATACGTCCGTGTTATTATCCACACGACAAGGTGAGGTATTTACGCAGATCCCATGTGGTAAGTATATTGACCGTAAACAAACCTACCGAATTACAGTGATCGATCTGACTCGTCCTGCATTCTTCATCAGGTTCTCTGATTTTTCTCCCTTCTAATAATACTCAACATACAATACAATATCTAATAGCATGTTCGTGAAAAAGGCCGTATTTTTATTATTATCATTATTAAGGTTCACTGTATAGGAAACAAAATTGAAACTTGAAACGATGTGTTCACATCGCACGACATAATAGTATACCCCCTCAGTGCCCCTCAATTTCCTACTGAAACGCCAAGCCTCCACATGAATGGCATTTGCTGCAGGTCTCCTTTGATATTTAAATTGTCAATGGCTACATTGTTTTGAGTACCGGGATAGTTTGCTAATGAAGTGTTTAGTTTATTTTTAGCCTGTCCAGCTATTTCTCCATTCAGCACAGCTTGTCCTCCAGAGAAAACCACATAAAATGGAAGAATCCAAAGTCAGGATAGGGGTGACAAGATGTTTCAGTTTCCAGTGGAGAGAATCTGAACAGCATGAAATATATAGTGAAATAGGAGAGTCCACGTGCAGCATGCAAGTTTCACCCAGACTGGAAATGACACTTATTCATATGCAAATGAGATCGTGTGTAATAACATTGAATTGACTGCCTGGGGAATACCTTGTCCCTTCGGAAGCCCAAATTCAGCTCTGGGTGAGGATGCGCGATTCACCAGCAAGAGGCACTTGAAAGGGGTTTCAAATTAACGCTGCAGTATTATAGGTTTGTGTGTTAATGTGTGGCCCTTGTTCGTCCTGTAAATTTCACAATACCTCATTCAAACTTGTTATATCTTGGCTTTGATTGCATCTATCGTTTAATGAAACATAGACAGGAAATCACACAGTTGACAAACGTCAGCTTTCCCACCAGGGGACACAAACAAATTTTGCGATGTGAAGCGCCGACAACAATCATCTCTGCATGTGCTCTGTTTTGTTCAAATATAGTTATCATAAAGACTTACTCTTTCCGGTTTTGTTAAATATTTTATTGTGAATGAAAATATTTCTTACGAATACCCACGAACTTACCAAAATTCCAGCAATCAAAAATTCTTTGGAATTACACCGCGCATTTTTACACTAAGAATCAAAACATCGCTATCGCCATTCCATTACTAAACAAATTTGAGAAACATTTAAATGGCATTAGGTAAAGTTTCGGAGATGAGAACATACCAGTATTTAATTAATATTCAGAACGATATCATACTTCGACTTTTACTTTTAGTAAACTGTTACAGTACCTGTACCGTAATAGATATTCTCATACTTGAAACAAACCAATCGAAACATGTATTGCCGACTGACACTCGGTTCTCTTGTACAATCCGCCGTTAATTCAACATTAATTTCGTGTCATAGGTCCGGGATATTTATTCAAGTCCTGGATGGTGTGTGTAAAATCATGCACAGTGAAGACCAAAAAGTCTATGACAGTCCGCTAATCTGTCTAAAACTTCGTGATACAATCCTACACAAATTTGCCGTTGGTTCATTTGCAGGGTTCACAACAACAACGTCGACATACCGAACGACTCGAACATGGAATACTCTAATATGTGTATAGTTTTATATTTCCAGAATATTCATTCAATTCCATGTCAGTTAGGTTTCATAATATAGATCATAGGTAATACTGAACAAAAAGGAAGGAATACGTTCAATGTTTTGGCCTACTTTTACGATGTTATTATGGACGCGAATTTACGGACGTCAGCTCAAAAATCTGCATCATCGTGCTGAACTCGTCACTCGATAAATATGCTCGACTTCCTCGAATAAAATTAGACGCCTTTATCAGGGTAGAGGAGATTTTCTGACATCATACACTGCATTTTATGGAAACTGATGAGATATCAAAGTTAATACACGGTAATAAATACGATCACTACGACCACGGCGAAGCGGTCCGCCATTTTGGATTCTCCGTGAAAGTCGGCGCGACATTTAATTCGAACACTCGCGTTTTTCTAGAATTCGCTCAACAAATAATTCGAAAGTAGCCAATTTTTGGAGTGGTGAGTTTCATCACTACATCGCGAATTAATAGGGAAATTACCGTAAAGCACTGAAATGGTATTTTCGAGGATCCAACAAACCCTGATGTAAGTCAACAGCATCGGAGATTCTGTGGTTTTTGTGCAGCAGCAACAAACATCAAATTTACGTGCAACAACAACAACAACGTTGAATACCGGTGTCCCCAAAAAATCTCTGGATACGGCCCTGTTAGCATTAGCAATAATTTTTAAAGGAGTGAAGATAGGCTCTCCAAATTTATAATACTTTTGCAATTGGTGACTGACTACAGGGGTTATTCTAGCCCAAAATCTTTCATCTACTCAATTTGAGAATTTCACAAAACCCAATAATCGAAAAAACTCAATATTTCCATGGTTTTCATAGTTTCGGCTCAGAAACTCAATTATGCAAACATTTTCATAGGGATAACTGGAAACAAATTTCAAACCCACAGTTGAAAATTGCACATCCATTATACACGTCCGCCTTCATTTCAAACCTGCGAATAAATTTTTTACTGGTGACCGACACTTTGGCAGGCATCAATAACTTAGTATCTAACATTTGGAATGTGTTGCCCTGACAAAGATAGTATCTGGCTTCGTACTCAGTACTACAAAAGGTAGCTGTTTTTTCCAGGAATAGTTGTTTATAATTGTTAGCTAACATGTAATAAATATGACTGCATGATTAACTTTGTCGAATTTCTGTATACAAGATGTAGTTTTTGCCTAGAAGAAGAAAAAATAATACGATGTTTATCAAGTATTCTGTTTGAAAATCCAATCAAATGGTACTATGCCTTTCAGTTATACTTAAAAGAGAATCAACAACCCAAGATTGTTGATTTTATGACCTTGAAAATGGTAATTTTTCATTGAGAGGAGATCGTCAGATACATTTCGTTGTTGTTGTTGCAAAGCCCGGGCCACTCAATTTCCGTGTCTAATTTCTTTGCCCACGGTTTTGCAGTTCATTAGTCATTGCAGTCAAAGCATTCTTATATTTTGTACATTAATGTCTATAGTGCACAAGTTTTATTCTGTTTCGAGTTGTAGCTAGCTGTAAAATACCAGATCAACATCGTTCGAAGTTTGAAGCAACAATTTCTGCCTGGCAAACGATCCTGTCAGAGTGAATCTTGCAGCGCATTTACTGATGATGTCAGCAATATTGCGAAGATGGTATTTGGCAATCTTCTTAACGCTATATTTCATTGGATGATAATGAACTGCCTGTCCAATGAATGAGCGCGATACTGCCCAACACTCTCCTATCAAAGGTTCTATGCACCATTCGTTCAAATTGTCAGTATCACCTTTGGGCGGAGAGTCACAGTGCGCCAGTAAACAACAACAACGAAAAACAGACGTCGGATCGCGAACTCGGACAAGATTCAAGGATTAAAATAAGTTTATTTAGATACAAAATACACAATGATATGGGCGGGAAATATCAGTAAAACTCAAATTTTTTTCGCGCGCAGCACGCCCAATATCGAAAATTAAAAGAAACTGAATTTGTCGAGGGAAAACTCAATTTACAAAAATCCTCTAAAACTCAATTTTCAAAATTTTTCATCGGGATTACCACGATGAGAAATCGGCTAGAAAAACCCCTGGACTAGAAGCCTATCCCAGTTGACTGAACCTATTCTCTCAATGTTGTATACTATGTATTATGATATAACATGAAATATAGCTAGACATTCTAAATTGATACCACATATGCAGCTGATGATAGACCTGAAGTCTATGAATATGACTGACGTTGACCTATTTTCTCAAGGTCAAAAACTGTATGTTAATTAAGTCACATGTTAATTGCCAACATACACTTCAAATCTAACATTGTCATCATTTTGTTGTGGCTGTGGTTGTCTTCTAGAAGAATCTAGCAAATTTTGTATGTGTTCCAACAGCCTCATGCTTCAACAGTAACTTAAACCATGCTGTATCGACTGAGCTGTTGAAACATCCTCCATTTCCTAGCTCTGACATACAGTACACCCAAGAATTAAACTAGTCACTGCTCGCGAAACGTTGCGTTCATCTTTCGCGAAACATTCGCGAAACGTTCGCGAAAGCATGTGCGAAAGGTTGATAATAACTTACGATGATTTCATATTTATTTCATAGCTTTCGCGAAAGATAGGTCACGATCGTAACTGACGTAAAGCGATCCGCATTTGACAAGACAAGATGGCAACAAATGCGGGAGTGTTGGATCTTATGCGGGGTACAATTGCATATGTTTTGGGACCACTATTCTCCATTTCACCCAGCAAGAATTTCCTGCAACAAAATTGAGTTTCAGGAATGAAATAGGCAGAAAATACAGTCTACGAAACAAAAGAAAATCTCCACTCACGTTGTCATCGTTGTTGTTGTTGAAAAGGCCATGTGCGTATCGAATACGGCACAGTTAAAAGTTTTGTGCCTTACTTTCCTAGTTTTAGTGAACGCTTCCAATTCGATTCGTCGGGAACCATCCAATGCATTTCTTTATGCTAGAAAGTATGGGTTTGCGATTAATACGACCGGGTGGAAGTTTCCAAACGACCACGAGGGATGACAGCTACAATGCCCGACAGAACTGCGCAGCATAGAGATGTGTGCCAGCAGTCAGCCGTCATCATTTTTCGGCTACGTCTGTACCGTTTCATTTCAACATGAAATAAAAGGGAAATGTCCAGCAATACCAAGGATTATAAATACATCAAAACCAAACGTACAAATTGTCTAAATAAAGAAATTTCACTGTGCAAGACGAGAGCTGCAATCAATCATGATCTGGTTATCTAGAGCATTGACTGATCTACGATTCAGCTTGGTATTTATTAATATTATGGCCGTCTTGAATTTACGGCCGTTTGGTTTCCTTGCATGCACAACGTTTTCGGGAATTGCAAATTTCATTCTCGTATGATACATTTTCTGCAATAAAATGCAATTCAAGGAAAATTTAACACTTTCATTTCAAATTGTGTCGGGGGAATTTCAAATTCAAGTCTTAGAAAGAAAAAAAATGCCTAAGCCACTTTTTATTAATCACACCAATTCTCTAGAATTATATCATATCTCATTGATTTGAATCATTATCTTGAAACAAAATGCCGCTCTCTGCCACTGCAATATAAATGCATAGTATATACCATTCCGTTAAAGACGAAAACTTTTTATTCTTCATGTGATGAAAACTTTCCCCAAAAAAATGAGTTTTTATAATTCATGTGATGAAAACTTAAAAAATTGACTTTTTGGAGACATTCGGGCGTGCTGAAAAAACTGAGTTAGTTTTATTGAATTTGGAAACTGAGTAGATGATTTTTTTTGTCATGAATAACCCCTGTTCCACGAATGAAGGCAATAACATTTTTTTAAATGTCTGCTCAGAGTTGTTTCCCCTCTTCGTAGCAACTGGGCACGCCTCTTATGAACGGCTGGCTGACGCCATGTTTTAGATCGGACTTCATGCACTGCGAAGTTCATTTGGATATGAAAGATTTCAGTTACAAAAACAAGCCATACAGCACAATGAACTCAAATAAGGGGCAGATTATGTGACTTTTTGACTAGATGAATTCGCTGATACTGCTCCCGATTTTATGATCTCGTTTTTGTGTGAATCACAGCTTGCATCATGGACTGACGAGGAAAACCGGTAGGCCTACGTCGTCGTGATTTTATAGTTGCAATTCATTTGCAAAATTAGGTATATGTACCTAATTAATGCCATTAAAAACAAAACACACCAGCAAATGAGAAATAAATAGTTGACAGACAAGAATATAAACATTTTACAACATGTATTTCCTCAAACATCGTTCGCGTATTCCTTTCGCGAAAGGTTCAATTCTGACATTTTCTCGCGAAAGGTATGGCGAGAGGTACTGGCGAGAGGTACTGGCGAATCATTCGCTAAACGTTTGCGAACGGTTCGCGACATCTTTCGGCTATCCTTCGCGAATTTGACCAGTTTAATTCTTGGGTGTACTGTACTGCATCACTTTCGAAATATGGGTACCATGACAGAGTGATAGATCACAGTCATTGAAGGTTCCTGATTTTCAATGAATGTCGTTATTGCCGAAGTAGTATTAGCAGCATTTTACAACAACAACAATTCGCTGGCTTGCAGTGAAAAATTATAGTGAAAGGTATTTATTTTTGTTGTTTGGCATTTTTATTTGTTGGCATTGTTTCAGATAGAATACAACAGCCTATTTCATACAATCAGGAATGACAAGGGGGTTAAAATCATTATGTTCAAACTTTCGTAGGAAATATAAAAGTGACAATTTGAAATTTTATTAAAATGTCGGTGGGCCCATGAAACGCAAAATAAAGTTGGTGTTGCCTCAGACTGGGTTTCGCCCATTGGGGAAGAAATCCCATCTCCGAGGCACTTCTACCAGGGATGATTTCTGATTGCTCATCCTCCAGGGGTATGTTCCCCACCCTCTGTCCCATCCTAAAAAAAATTGCCACCCTTAATAAGGGGTGTGCCCAAATTGGCTGATCTAAAGCCCTTTGAGTACCAAATTATGTGTTACAAAATTATCTGGGGAAATGCTCTTCACCCGTGTTTCACACAAGCTTTCATTTGTCATGCTTTTCACTTTTATTATTCTGAGGGCCTCATGGGAGAACAGTTTATGTATACTGATTGTGTCACCCTCTGAAAATAAAGAATTTATTATTATATCGGACCACCTATAAGGCAATCTGTTTAATTTTTCCAGTGCCTCAGAAACTAAATTTTTAATCCTAATATTGAAGCACTTCTAATTAGAATTTCGATTTCATTTTTTCACAAAATGTTAGATGAAATAGTGAAAATTTGAATGAAGAAATAAAAAAAATGAACTTCTAATGGGATTTAAATTAACCATAGCTCGTTAGGCCATATCTTTATTGAAACACAATACGGACCAGGAAAGGTAGCATATAGCCAGACACAACCTATTGCATATGACATATTGGACAAGCGGACAACAAATTCGTATGGAGAAAATTAATTTCTTGTTTCTTTGATAAAATAATGTGAACATCAACCAGCATCATACATATGAAGGTAGGCCCTACATGTTACTGTCCACAATCAAAATTGTCCTAAAAGGGCTAGTCAGTACTCAGTCGTTAACAAATTTACTGGCGCTCTGGACCGATCAGTCTTCAACTTGGAAGCTATCAAAAACATCTTGCAGTTCTAGTTTTGTTTATTTGTGTTTCTATCTTTTTTTCATTTATTTTTTCTTTTTTTGAGCAAAAGTGGTTCGGCCATGATTCCGCCAATACGGAAATAGCCGAACGGGAGATTGAGAAATTCATTCTCTCCGGCCAGCTCTCCGGCCAAAAACACTTATTATGCCAGGCTATACAAGATGATCAGTGACGATTGGTCGAAATTATCCTCAAAAGTCATCTCCCTCCCACTGGATTATCTGCCCCTGACATACAACCGATGCTCTCTGCATTGTCCGCGAACCTGTTGTTCTACAAGTTCAGTCACACAGGACGGGAGAGTCGACTTTGTAATTCAATACAGTGTCGCGACCGCTATCATAACTTCTGCATTCAATACACATCGTACATGCGTTGCTGGCCACGCTTTATGCATTACATACTTTAAATGGCATTGCATTGACCCCTCTAGTAGGCAATGATCGTTGTGCTACAGTGGTTTTCGCCTGGTCTTCCTACAGCAATCAAAAACTTGAGAACAACTGATGTGTGGGGAATGCGCTATATCGGTGGCAACAACAATGACCACGTGTTTGAGAGAACAGGATTACGGGAAAACAGGAAATATACACCCTGGCACTGATTAAAGCACTGAAATGGTATTTTCGAGGATCCAACAAACCCTGATGTAAAGTCAACAGCATCGGAGATTCTGTGGTTTTTGTGCAGCAGCAACAAACATCAAATTTACGTGCAACAACAACAACAACGTTGAATACCGGTGTCCCCTCTCTGGATACGGCCCTGATAGGGGGTAATTAAGCAAATATTATTTTTGTTATCTTATGTCAGCATTACTAGGCTAGGAAGGTTGAAAGAAAATATAGGTATTGGAACCATGTCCTCTTACTCACTAAATAGCTACAGAAACAAGTAAGTACAAAATCGTGACAGCGTTACATGTATCTAGGGTGTTTTTCAATAAATAATTTCAGGATGAAACGGGGAAATGTTTTAAAAATTCTGTTTGATTTTAGTGGTTAGTACTATTAACAATAAAAACATAACCAGCCCAGTTCATGTATGCAAAAAGATAGACCATATATATAGCATGACTGCCCGGTTATTGGACAGGCCCTATTATTGGACACCTAGACCCCGCAGGGCTATTTTCTGAGAATAATACATGACAACTGTAATACAAATTTAATTTTACAGTTGAGTTACAAAGACACGCGGATAAATTTCTGTTTACTCAAGGAATTTGTGCACGTTAAGTCCTCATGCGGGTCGGAAATAGTCTCACAAATTTGGGTAAAAAAAATGCACCAGAAGATTTCCTCCAGTTTCAGAGTTTCATTCCTGATTGCAGGTTTGATTAAATTCAACGAAATTCGGCTGAAAATGTTCCCACAAATATGGAGAATCTTCATTTTGAATCTCAGTGTGCAACGCGACCGGCGTTTGGCAGACGATGTATATTTCTCCCGCCACTCCGTCTGAAAACAGAGCAATTCCGGGGAGCAGCCAGTTTACGATAGCATGACAAGTGACTCACAGTGGCAATAGCAGTGATTGACAGCCAAGGATAATGGACACTCCCAAAAACTGCAAAATTTGGGACCGGTTGATTCTTCGACGCTCATTCCAAAACTCGTTTGTGGGCTACGGTGCGGATTCATGTTTAAATATTCTTGGATGTTTACTAAAGACTGGGGGACAAACAATTTTACAGTAAGTGGATTAGTTTCAAATAAATCCATGACTGAAAAAGTGTCCAATAACTGGGCGCAAACTTGCATTTTCATACCGTGGATGGTCCGTGCCCTTCAACTATTCCCAGTGTCTCCCCGTATTTTTTCTTCAATATTTTTTTTGTGACGATTTATCACTAAAGATGTAGTCCTTTATCCAGTGTTACTTTCTCGGCCATACGTGGTTGCATGGCCGACCTGCAGACTCTTATTCGTAAAAAGTGTCCAATAACCGGGCAGTCATGCTAATACTGAAAATATCACTGAAATCTCAACTCCACTGACTTAAATTTTGCTGCATATAGGTGGCGCCACTGGTGTCTAAATTTCTATTTTTATTTTTAATCACTATCAATCTGAGACACCTAAGGCAATATCTTACCACCTGCTGTACTGCATCTGTCTAGAAAGTAAAGTTCAAATTTTACGTAAAATGAACAAATTGTGTGATTTTGACCAAAATGTTTCATTTCCAATTTCAAATCAACTTTAAAGGATTTTTATCAATATTTTTTTTTCTATATATATATGTCAGAAAAGTTAGTACCTAACTAAGATTTTTTTTAAAGTTTTTTTCCTTGTCCCCTGTGGGCATATTTAAGCCTTTTTAATTAAAGACCTGTAGCTCAATTTCTGCCAGTTAACCCGTTAATGAGCTTAGGCGTCACGTGACCTTGTGACGTCAAACAGGCGACCGTCTCCTGCGGGCAGCTCTCTGAGCTATATATTAAGCTGTGGAATTCCGATTACTCCATCGCGTATATCGCTGTATAATTAATCGAAAACGATTCGAAACCATGGAGGAATATGCCAGTGATGATGATCTATATATACAGAGGACATAAATGGACATCTTGACGCTGTGCCGTATCAGTTTGAACCCGTACCAAACGACCGAAATGAGGTGGAACAGAGGGACAGCAAATCTGAAGCAGATGAACTGTCCCACACGGAACAAGGTTCGACTTGTAAACACATACTAATATGTTATTTATTATCTATGCCGGACGTTATATATAGGCCTCCTATGCACAGAATGAATAAATATTTAGACAATGATCGAAATAATTTGTTAGTCCAGGCCTACCTGGTGAAATTTCAAAACTGAGACGTACGCCAATTTTGGAGTTTTGTTTTTCGTTCAGGTCAGTTTGAAAGCACGACGTTAGATCATCTACCAAAAAATATTTAGTTCGTTTTTGTCTGGAACAGGGCGAAGCCCTATTCCCAGACTCTGTTGTCGTACAGCAAATTTGGCTGCTTGCCAACACTGGTACACGCACTATAGCCGGCTGACCCCTGACCCAATAACTGCGCAGAGCCATCTGGCCAGCTTATGAGTGTGATTAGGCCAGCGAACGAGTGATGCGGTCAAAGGAAAGAAAATCCGCAAGTTCACATTTTTTAACTCCGAAGGGATAAAACCAACTAAAAACGTTTGTATATTTAGATGAATTAGTCGAAGGCCTGTATTTTAACGGTATCGCCAGTCGTATCTTTTACCTTGTTTTGTTTACACTGCTCGTGAATTAGTGGACAATGTTTTTGGTACAAGGGTGGTTTCCTTCTGGCGGGATTTTAGTGTCAGCATTGCCCGTGATGATAAGCAGACGTGTAAAGTGGACGACCGTCGACGTGGGGAAAAAACTTGGTTTGATTCATTGGCAAATACCAGACCATACTGTATTTACGTCCTTGAACTGAATCATTGTTGTTTACAGCCCATCATCGGATTCGCTTGCAACTTGAGCTGAAGGAAAACGTTTCGTCAAAATTCCTTTCTCAGCAACAACAACATTTACATTTCAGTGCTGATAATGAGAAAATATTTGTCGCATAATTTGGCAATTAATTTAGCTTCAAAGTATTTTGGCCTATTTGTCAATTGTCCGTGCCAATTCACTAAATCGTGATTGTGAATTTGGCCCGAATTTAGTAGGTCTGGTTTGTACGATCGAGTTGTGCGTACACTTGGAGTTGAGCACACTTTGGAGTGGAGCACATTTGGAGCTGAAAACACGCTCGAAAGTTCTAAATTTAACTTGTAAGGCACGTGTAAATTAAATTTCTAAGAACGATGGGGATTTCTATTGACCAGTACATACAACAAATTGGTATCCATTGCATACGATTACGAGGCAATCAGGTAAAGCTAGCAGCACTCATGCTTCTGATTGTGTATGCTTTTTTATATGCCCGCCAAAAAGGCGGACGTATTATGTGATGGCGGTTTCCGTCCGTCTGTCCGTGTGTCCGTCCGTCCCCCGTGTCCGGTCTATATCTGGAACAGTTTTCTATTTAAAGTTCCAATTTTTGGTGAGTGGATACCCTACGGGGAGACGATGTGTCGCGTACAGAAATGAAGGTCGAGGTCAGAGGTCAAAGGTCACTGGCCTGAAAAACAGGAAATCACTGAAGTGTTCGTGTCCGGTCTATATCTCTGAATGTTTTCTATCGACAGTTGCAATTTTTGGTGAGTGGATACATCAGGTGGAGACGATGTGTCACGTACCGAAATTCAGGTCGAGGTCAGAGGTCAAAGGTCACTTATGCCTAAAAATCAGGAAATCAATGATCATTGATAGTTTTCTATTTACAGTTCTAATTTTTGGTGAGTGGATGCCCTAGGGTGGAACGATGTGTTGCATACCAAAAATTAGGTCAAGGTCGAAGGTCAAAGGTCACTGTGACCCCACAATTAGGAAAATATTAAAAATAACTTGTTTGTGTCAGTAGATACATTAGGGGGACATGCTGTGTCACATACCAAAATGTAGGTCAATGTCAAAGGTCAAGGTCACTGTGACCCCAAAATCATTAAATTGTTAAAAATCATGATTTTTTGTGTCCATTGATATATTAAGGGGAGACGATTTTGTCATGTACCAAAATTTATGTCAAGGTGAATAGTCAAGGTCACTGTAACCCCAGAATCAAGAAATTTTAAAAAATTACTTTTTTGTGTCAGTAGATACATTAGGGGGACATGATGTGTCATGTACCAAAATGTAGGTCAAGGCCGAAGGTCAAGGTCACTGTAACCCCCAAAATTATGAAATGGTTAAAAATAACTTTTTTTTGTGACAGTGGATACATTAAGGGACACGATGTGTTACAAACCAAAATGTGGGTCATTGTGACCCCAAAATCAAGAAATCATTAACTCTTTCCCCCGTAGACTTGTGGGGAATTTTCTCTCTCTGACCCATAACAGATTTGTAATGGCGTAGGTCTTTAACTCATCCAGTACCGAGCGTCATTTCTGGCCTCAGTTCCAGTAGCTCCACAGCTGAGTCTCAATGTGTGCAGTGCACAAATGTCCATCACAGAAGCTGTCGACCAAAAGTTCATTTCAAAAATATTTTGTTTATGAAAGTGAATAAAATTTGAAACTTTAAATCTCCATGAAATACACAAGCATCAGAAATTGTGTTTGTGTTATTTTTATAATTATATACATGAAATTATGCATGCAAATTTCATGAAAACATGTTTTTATCTGTTTGAAAAAAATGCTTCAACGAAAATAACATCGAAATTGTCATGGTCTGGTTTCAGATGTACGTAACCTCTGGCTGGTAAAATTTATAGCTGATTGTAGTATCCATTCCCAGGATAAAGATGATAATTTCCTCAATTTATTTCATCCACATATAACTTATAAATTAACGTTTTTATCAGGTAGAAATTCCGTTGATAGTGATTATATTACACGCAAAATAATGAAGCAGAAGTGTTTTTTTTCTCGTCTGATTCAATCGCGTCCGTGCTCCGTTTCCCTGAACCGATTTCAATGAATGACGTATCATTGTAAAGCCCATTCATTCAGCTTCTCGTAGTAGAATCACCATCGGATGGCCAGTGAAACGAAAGATTTGATTGGATTTGAAAACGGTGTTCACGAAACGATCTTTCTGATAAGCCCGCTGTTTTGGGCAAGTGGATTGGATAAGAGCGTTTACGTCACAAGGCGAGCCAATCGGGTTGCCTCATTCATCGCGGGTTTGTTTGGGGAAATCAAAACAGAAAAGATGGAGGGAAATTCTGACAAGTTGGTGTCGGACAATAGCGAAATATTTGGGAAATAAATTTACCAAACGTATACGATCGTAGGAATTCTCAACAATGGATATATACCTGTACCTTGACAGAAAATTTGACAGAAAATTTGACAGAAAATATCTCGTGAATTCGTCAGATTTCTCAAGGAATCGTATGATTCTTCCAGGTATTTGAACATTTGCAAATGTCTGCCGAAACGGCGCGATGTTCTCACAGATCTCTTCTCGGATTATAGTTTTATTTCGTTATATTTTTCATTCAATACGAAAATGCTTTATATATAATCGGATAGATAGCGATCTTATCTTTCGATATATGTATGGTTTACGTGATATTTCTTCCTGAACAGACCAGGAAAATAAGAATTCCAACGGTGGTGTATACGGCCGACTTCATTTTGGAAATTTTCGTGATTTTATTTTTTATCTGCGTTTTCAAACAACGATCTTGAAATAATTTCTCTGTTAGTCAAATCCAAATTTCAGAAATTGTTACGTGAGAAAATAAGCTTCGTAAACATATAGGCCTTTAATTACATTTGACAATGCTTAGATATGAAAATTCTATTTTCCCACGACAGTTATGATTTGCGCCATATGGCGTCATGGGGTTGAGGAGGCCCAAATCTGCGACGCCAAATGGCGCTAATACGGTACCGAATGAGTTAACCCATGGACTGATTTCAATTTTCACACGTTTCCGGCGATGTAAAATATCCCGTTTTATGTCCCATGTCATGTGGAAAAATATTTACCAATGGTCTCCCACAGGCCCATTCTACGTAATTTGTTCACGTTTTATATCAATATCAGCAACGTTTAATCTAAAAATAAGTAATCTTGCGAAAAAATGTTTTGTGTTTACTTTCCATCTGTTGGAAATCACGAAAAAAGCGAAGAAATTGTCGCATTTTAGCTGCGTTTTGCAGCGTTCTGTTGTTGTTGTTCTGCTGCAATTCCTGTATTATCGTATACCATTGTAAAGCTTATTTTCCGTACATTCGGGATTTCGCAGTTACATCATGAGATGGCAGGTATAGAACGAGCTATAACTGAAAAATCCCATGTACTTCCCTAAAGGAGAACGAAGGCTGGTAACAAGGTGAAGTAAAACAGCATCACTCATTGGCCCATGGTTGAGCGACCTTGAGCGACCTTTTCAGAGGCCCGGCGTGATTGGAGCAGTCGGTTTTTTGCGCGTGGTCGCCATGGCCACGGGTCCATGAAACCGCCACGAAACACAGCGGGGCCAAAGAATGGCGGATAAATTTTAAAACGGGAGATCAACAGGTCCCGGGAAATGTTTATAATAAACTCAGATGGGCAGATTTGACGAGTTAATCATCAAGGTTAGATACTTTGGTAGTTTATGCTCGCGTTACGTGAAATATTCAGGAATTTGGAAGCAGATTTTACTATTTTTCGAACGTTTGTCTTGGAGCACACGAAACAAATTTGTTGTCAAATTGCGCGTTTTCCATCGATTATTTCTGTTTCTCTCCTGATTTCATTTTATCCTTACCATAAAACATACCAGCAGTACATATAGTCAGATTTATTGAAATTTTGGCTTTCTGCAAATGTATAGTTTTAATTAGGTTTTAGTCAAAGTAAACGCGAAAAATTGCAAGAATAATCCACCACATGGGAACTCAAGTCACTCGTCAAAACCCGTCTTCATGGGTTAGGCGAACACTCGTCAAAACACGCTTACATTGGGATCTACACAAGTCGTCAAAACCCGCTTACGGTAATTTCCCTATTAATTCGCGATGTAGTGATGAAACTCAACACTCCAAAAATTGGCTACTTTCGAATTATTTGTTGAGCCAATTCTAGAAAAACGCGAGTGTTCGAATTAAATGTCGCGCCGACTTTCACGGAGAATCCAAAATGGTGGACCGCTTCGCCGTGGTCGTAGTGATCGTATTTATTACCGTGTATTAACTTTGAGATCTCATCATAGTTTCCATAAAATGCAGTGTATGATGTCAGAAAATCTCCTCTATCCTGATAAAGGCGTCTAATTTTATTCGAGGAAGTCAAGCATATTTATCGAGTGACAAGTTCAGCACCATCATGCAGATTTTTGAGCTGACGTCCGTAAATTCGCGTCCATAATAACATCGTAAAAGTAGGCCAAAACATTGAACGTATTCCTTCCTTTTTGTTCAGTATTAGCTATGATCTATATTATGAAACCTAACTGACATGGAATTGAATGAATATTCTGAAAATATAAAACTATACACATATTAGAGTATTCCATGTTCGAGTCGTTCGGTATGTCGACGTTGTTGTTGTGAACCCTGAAAATGAACCAACGGCAAATTTATGTAGGATTGTATCACGAAGTTTTAGACAGATTAGCGGACTGTCATAGACTTTTTGGTCTTCATTGTGCATGATTTTACACACACCATCCAGGACTTGAATAAATATCCCGGACATATGACACGAAATTAATGTAGAATTAAGAGAACCGAGTGTCAGTCGGCAATACACGTTTCGATTTGTTTGTTTCAAGTATGAGAATATCTATTACGGTACCGGTACTGTAACAGTTCACTAAAAGTATAGGTCGAAGTATGATATCGTTGTGAATATTAATTAAATACTGGTATGTTCTCATCTCCGAAACTTTACCTAATGCCATTTAAATGTTTCTCAAATTTGTTTAGCATATAGAGTAATGGAATGGCAAGTAGCGATGTTTTGATTCTTAGTGTAAAAATGCGCGGTGTAATTCCAAAGAATTTTTGATTGCTGGAATTTTGGTAAGTTCGTGGGTATTCATAAGAAATATTTTCATTCACAATAAAATATTTAACAAAACCGGAAAGAGTAAGTCTTTATGATAACTATATTTGAACAAAACAGAGCACATGCAGAGATGATTGGTGTCGGCGCTTCACATCGCAAAATTTGTTTGTGTCCCCTGGTGGGAAAACTGACATTTGTCAACTGTGTGATTTCCTGTCTATGTTTCATTAAACGATAGGTGTATTTTGTTAAACTTTTTCATTTTAAGTTTATCTAATTATCTAAATATAAGCAGGTGTGTTTTGCCTTATGGCCAGTGTCACAGTTATTGAATTTGATGTTATATAAGCTCAACTGAAT
>JAVTVY010043696.1:0-21389 GCA_036873755.1 Hanleya hanleyi
GGCCTACCCAGGCCTCGGTGACTTTTTTCAAAAATTTCACCGATTCGCACGAGGACACTTCCTATCATGTTCTAAATGCCGAGACGAGTAAAACGAGACCCCACAACCCTACCGCAAATGTATAGAAGTACGTTTCCCAGGGGGACAAACATTGATCCTATACCCTCAGTATGGGTCTATATGGGGGTCGGTGACTTTTTTCAAAAATTTCACCGATTCGCACGGGGACACTTCCTATCATGTTCTAAATGACGAGACGAGTAAAACGAGACCCCACAACCCTACCGAAAATGCATAGAAGTACGTTTCCCAGGGGGACAAACATCGGTCCTATACCCTCAGTATGGGACTATATGGGGCTCGGTGACTTTTTTCAAAAATTTTCACCGATTCGCACGGGGACACTTCCTATCATGTTCTAAATGACGAGACGAGTAAAACGAGACCCCACAACCCTACCGCAAATGCATAGAAGTACGTTTCCCAGGGGACAAACATCGGTCCTATACCCTCAGTATGGGACTATATGAGGCTATATCGTACTTTTTCAAAAAATTTCACCGATTCGCACGGGGACACTTCCTATCATGTTCTAAATGACGAGACGAGTAAAACGAGACCCCACAACCCTACCGCAAATGTATAGAAGTACGTTTCCCAAGGGGACAAACATTGATCCTATACCCTCAGTATGGGTCTATATGGGGCTCGGTGACTTTTTTCAAAAATTTCACCGATTCGCACGGGGACACTTCCTATCATGTTCTAAATGACGAGACGAGTAAAACGAGACCCACAACCCTACCGCAAATGCATAGAAGTACGTTTCCCAGGGGGACAAACATCGGTCCTATACCCTCAGTATGGGACTATATGAGGCTATATCGTACTTTTTCAACAATTTCACCGATTCGCACGGGGATACTTCCTATCATGTTCTAAATGACGAGACGAGTAAAACGCGACCCCACAACCCTACCGCAAATGCATAGAAGTACGTTTCCCAGGGGGACAAACATCGGTCCTATACCCCAGTATGGGACTATATGGTGCTCGGTGACTTTTTTCAAAAATTTCACCGATTCGCACGGGGATACTTCCTATCATGTTCTAAATGACGAGACGAGTAAAACGAGACCCCACAACCCTACCGCAATGTATAGAAGTACGTTTCCCAGGGGGACAAACATTGATCCTATACCCTCAGTATGGGACTATATGAGGCTATATCGTACTTTTTCAAAAATTTCACCGATTCGCACGGGGACACTTCCTATCATGTTCTAAATGACGAGACGAGTAAAACGAGACCCCACAACCCTACCGCAAATGTATAAAAGTACGTTTCCCAGGGGGACAAACATTGATCCTATACCCTCAGTATGGGACTATATGAGGCTATATCGTACTTTTTCAAAAATTTCACCGATTCGCACGGGGACACTTCCTATCATGTTCTAAATGACGAGACGGGTAAAACGAGACCCCACAACCCTACCGCAAATGTATAGAAGTACGTTTCCCAGGGGGACAAACATTGATCCTATACCCTCAGTATGGGACTATATGGGGTTCGGTGACTTTTTTCAAAAATTTCACCGATTCGCACGGGGACACTTCCTATCATGTTCTAAATGACGAGACGAGTAAAACGAGACCCCACAACCCTACCGCAAATGTATAGAAGTACGTTTCCCAGGGGGATAAACATTGAACCTATATCCCAGTATGGGACTATATGGGGTTCGGTGACTTTTTTTCAAAAATTTCACCGATTCGCACGGGGACACTTCCTATCATGTTCTAAATGACGAGACGAGTAAAACGAGACCCCACAACCCTACCGCAAATGTATAGAAGTACGTTTCCCAGGGGGACAAACATTGATCCTATACCCTCAGTATGGGACTATATGAGGCTATATCGTACTTTTCAAAAATTTCACCGATTCGCACGGGGACACTTCCTATCATGTTCTAAATGACGAGACGAGTAAAACGAGACCCCACAACCCTACCGCAAATGCATAGAAGTACGTTTCCCAGGGGGACAAACATCGGTCCTATACCCTCAGTATGGGACTATATGAGGCTATATCGTACTTTTTCAAAAATTTCACCGATTCGCACGGGGACACTTCCTATCATGTTCTAAATGACGAGACGAGTAAAACGAGACCCCACAACCCTACCGCAAATGTATAGAAGTACGTTTCCCAGGGGATAAACATTGAACCTATACCTCAGTATGGGACTATATGAGGCTCGGTGACTTTTTTCAAAAATTTCACCGATTCGCACGGGGACACTTCCTATCATGTTCTAAATGACGAGACGAGTAAAACGAGACCCCACAACCCTACCGCAAATGCATAGAAGTACGTTTCCCAGGGGGGAAAACATCGGTCCTATACCCTCAGTATGGGACTATATGAGGCTATATCGTACTTTTTCAAAAATTTCACCGATTCGCACGGGGACACTTCCTATCATGTTCTAAATGACGAGACGAGTAAAACGAGACCCCACAACCCTACCGCAAATGCATAGAAGTACGTTTCCCAGGGGGACAAACATCGGTCCTATACCCTCAGTATGGGACTATATGAGGCTATATCGTACTTTTTCAAAAATTTCACCGATTCGCACGGGGACACTTCCTATCATGTTCTAAATGACGAGACGAGTAAAACGAGACCCCACAACCCTACCGCAAATGTATAGAAGTACGTTTCCCAGGGGATAAACATTGAACCTATACCCCAGTATGGGACTATATGGGGCTCGGTGACTTTTTTCAAAATTTCACCGATTCGCACGGGGACACTTCCTATCATGTTCTAAATGACGAGACGAGTAAAACGAGACCCCACAACCCTACCGCAAATGTATAGAAGTAGGTTTCCCAGCATGGTGCTATACCTCCCATACCCCATATAGGCATTTTCCCGTAATTTAGGATAAAGTCCGTATTCCGTATTTTTTCAGGAAAATTTTTACATACACCCACCCTGGAACTAGGGGAGATAACTCTATTGACAGGCGAGCCCCGTTAAGCCCGGCGACCTATATACCACCCATACCCCATATAGGCATTTTCCCAGGTTTTTCGATAAAGTCCGTTTTCCGTTTTTTTTTTTCAGGAAAAATTTTACATGCACCCACCCATGACTGGATGCCCCTTCACATAGGCTTACCTCATGGATACCTCATAGAACTCCATCGGCCCATTAGTAGCTCCCCTAGCTCCCAAAACGTCTATTTCCATACCCTTGGGCCACCGCGCATGCGCAGAATGCCGATATTTCAACCCCACACCCAGCCCATCAGATGCCCCTTCACGAATGCTTCACATCGATACCTCACTCGACCCATTGGTCCATTAGGGGCTTCCCTAGCTCCAAAACGTCTATTTCCATACCCTTGGGCCTCCGCGCATGCGCAGAATGACGATAGTTCAACCCCGCGCCCAGCCCATCAGATGCCCCTTCACATATACTTCACTTTGATACCTCACTCGACCCCATCGGTCCACTAGGGGCTCCCCTAGCTCTAAAAAGGCTATTTTCATACCCTTCGGCCGCCGCGCATGCGCAGAAGACCGATATGTCAACCCCACACCCAGCCCATTAGATGCCCCTTCACCTAAGCTTCACTTTGATACCTCACTCGACCCCATCGGTCCACTAGCGGTCCCTACAGATTGCCGAACACTTCCACGAAAACCCACGGGTTTGGGACTACTTTCGGTCCGCGGAGGCAGCCCGCATCACCGCGGAGAAATACATGCACCCAAGGTCACGCCCCATTCACCCAAACCGGAAGTGACGTCATACCTGCGCATAACACTCCTGCGCACACCGCCCCAATACCGCCTCAAAACCGCCCCATTTTTTTTCTGCGCATGCGCAGTGAGGCGCTGGGACGTCAATTTGCTGTCTACATACTACTATCCTCACAGCCTGACAGGCGAGGGTCCAGGGGCCGCCTAGGCCCCGGAAGCTCCGGGGTCCAGGTTGCGGGAGATGCGTTTTACGCGTTTTCCCGGAAATAAATCTGAACACATATGTAGGTAGATTTATTGTTATATTTTCACATTTGTTTCGCATAAACACGCATCGATATTGAAGAATATGCCTGACAACTTTTGACTTCCTGGTTCAACACAAACAAAACAGGCCTACTGGCCTATAACACACCACTACACGTGGTGCGCTCGCGGCGATAATATCTGATTTCAGATACATATTGAAAATCCAACTTAAATAGTACACTCACAAACTACATGAATAGATGATGGTCTGTTTAATACACTTATAGATACTCTAATTACATAAGGGTACGGCGCATCACGTTGGGCACACCGGTTCTCGTCAGATCACCGAAGTTAAGCAGCGTTGAGCTCGGTCAATACTTGGATGGGTGACCGGGTGCTGTACTGGCTGGGCTGATCAGTGTCCAGAATAATAGGACCTGTGGACACTCTCGTGTTCTGGCACATGTGGGCACCGCCTTGATATGACTGAAACAATGTTGAAAACGACGTTAAATCCTACTCACTCACTCACTCACTCTAATTACATAATCCACATTCAGCTAATTTACATATCATTTCAAGACATCATTTCTACATGGAATCTCAGGGTTCGCTGATCCCTCCAAATTTTTTTAATTTTTTTTTTGAGGTTTCATGGGAGGGGGAAAGGGTCCGGAACCCCCACCCCCCGTAGATCCACCCTTGCTCCAAAACTGTAAACAAAATAACCCATATAAGTAACTTGAGTGATATTTAAGGACGGTTTTCGGATGTGGATTTATAAAAAAAATGGTAGGCCTATGCCTAATGGAATTTCAAAATTGACCACGGAATCGAAGAAGAGGATTTGTGGGGATTTCTTTAGCACGTGTCATAAACGAGCCAACCAACGAAAAGAAGAAAGTAGTTATTGCACTCATGATCACGTCATTCTCCACAACAGGGCTGTGTCGACGCACACAGAAGAGCTGAACTGCTAGAGTTGCGTCCCCTCTGCAGACAAGCATACGAGAGTGACGGTGTGCACGCGGGAACGTAAATAACAAATCTCACAAAACGAGGAACGCAAAATTATAACTTGGTGGAACAGAGAACAGAGAATTAAAAATAGGAAAATACGGTGAACGTGGAATATGTCCAGAACGTGTGTACGCAAAATTAGTTTTCCTCAGAACTGAGAATGGATAATGAAAATTACCCCAAAACGGAGTACGAAAATACCCCTTGCCCCCTACAGATATGGGCTTATAGAGTTGCCCCAACTTCTTGGCCGCCTTGTTCCTGTCCACGTTTTATATAGTATTTTACACTGAACAAATATTTCATGCACATGCGTACATCAAAACCGGTGGCTTGTTTGAAAGTCAGTTCCTGTAGAACTTTACAGCATTAAACTCCATGTGGCATTGTTGTTGTCTAGAATTTGTCGACATATATAGCCTGGATCATAAATGTGACATAATTTATATCCTATCAATGCTCCCCAGCTATGTAGGCGACATATCCAAATTGGGGAGCATAGGATTTAATTTTAATCAGATTGGATCAAATATTTAATTGTCCAAATTCTATCTGATCCTATGATTTCCTTTCACTGTTCCAGGTGGCTATGATGTTATATTCTGTCATAAGTCAGCTTTATTATAAAGTCATATTAATAAGAATAATCGTGTTCTTTTAATTATCGGACATAAAATCTACGTCACATATATACTGTCACAATTAGTCTTATTATTGATGGATTCTGTTCAATTCTAATTTTATTGTACACACAATATATAAAACCTTGGTGGAGTTGGTTCCACTTAACCAAACTAAATGTCTTTGTTATAGACATGTTCAAAAGTTGAGACTGAAGTGAATATATCTTGATTAATAGACAGATCTGAATACAAAGACGAAACTACTACTATTTATCTGCCAAATGGAAACAATATTTACAAACATTTACAGCCAACAGATTTACCAGATATGTTAAAATAGTTCAATGTGCGACTGTAAAGCCAATCGACTAAATCATTTCATTGTCTTTCATCAACATTGGGATATTGTTCTTTTTAAATTTTAAATTAATTTAAGGAATTGATAGACTGATTGTAATTACCGGTACATACATTAATGAATAATTTCGAATGCTAATATATAATAGACAGAAACAACCGTGTAATGGCTACGATTATCATCTATAAAATTATAGATAAACAAGACATGAAAACCATAATTAACCATATTTGGTATTGATGTTTAACATTCATGTGTGTCTATGATGGGGAATGACATGGGGGGGGGGGGGGTAATATGCGTGCCTGGGCGGTTATCTCTTTTCTACTGAACTTGATTGGACGTGAATTGTACGCTACTGGACTTGACTGAGCTTATGCCTGTACATGACTAGGCGTGACTGGACGGTAAATAGTAGGACCCTCGCGCGGACGTCGGCGAGATCAATGTTCTTGGCAATGTTGAATGACTTGATTTTACAACCAGAACTACGTCGTAAATGTTTATTTTCAAACAAATACCCGATCATATTTACACGATACTTCAAATCTAAAAAACGCAGTAAATAAGCTTTCCATAATATGAATTTTATGCAGGTTTTGCTTGCCATAGAACTCAATTTGACGAAAGATGTGCACCGTTTTGAGTGCCGCTTTCACTGCGAAACTTTGTTGATCGAACTCTTGGTCACGTGGTCTGCGTTTTGCATGCGTTTTCTGGGACATCTTCGACAAGGACGAAAGTCGCATAACGAATCATTTTTAATCTGCAGTTATTTTCATCTGTGCAAAAATTATTCATAAATTGAAATCCTTTCGAAAAATGACATGCCAGCTAGGCTATATGTTTTCTTCTTTTACGTCTTCATCACGGGTGATATGTACCGGCGTGCAATTCCTCCATGGGGACCGGAAACGGAAATCACGCTTTTTTCGTTCAAGGGATATTGTTGGGTTTTCATTAAATTTAGCTATGTTTTGTCCCATATTTGCACGTTTACGCAAGACCTATAGAGCTGGCTTCGCAAGCGGCCGCGCTCCGCTCGCTATTAACTTTTTTTGAGTGCCTTTCGTTTGCTATACTATGACGATAGAATCAATAAAGATTTCTCATGTTGATATCAGAATCATTTATCATATTACAGTGGCATTTTCAAAAATCCGAAATAATGTATGTACACCTCGCATATTTATTAGTTCAGTTTCACAGTGCAGTTTGATATCATGATGCAGGTAGTGTTTAGACATGTGGCGCGTTCACGTGCTAGTTCGAGTGTTCTCTAGCTCTCTCAACTAGGACGGATAATTTTTGTTATTGGGCTGGA
The DNA here is from genome assembly GCA_036873755.1 of Hanleya hanleyi. Lineage (NCBI taxonomy): Eukaryota > Metazoa > Mollusca > Polyplacophora > Lepidopleurida > Hanleyidae > Hanleya > Hanleya hanleyi. The sequence goes on from JAVTVY010043696.1 coordinate 7,361, forward strand.
GCAATTTCACCTTTTTTACCAAAACTCGATCAATCGTTTCTAAGAACAGCATTTTGCCTCACATTTGCACGATGTTGCATGTTTCGCCATTCATTCGCAATTTCATTTTCAAAACGACGAATTAACAGCGTCCTTTTCAGGTGGAATAACATGCCAGGCTTGGGGCGTGGGTAAATAAACTTAAATCTAAGAACTACGGCGCATGTTGTATCGCTGCATAAGCTCGAGTTATTTGTGAAAAACATTTGTAAGAAGTTTTAGTTAAATCCATATTTGTTTTTCATATTCATTCACGAGAGGGGCGTGGGTACAGAAACTTAAATCTAAGAACTAAAGCACATGTGGTATCGCGGTATGTGGTACGTTATTTGTGAGAAACTTTTGTAAGAAGTTTTAGTTAAACCCACATTACCTCTGAAAGAATTGGAACGATCTCCAACGAAACAACAGCTTCATAGCAATAAAGAATTTGTTATCCATAACATCGTGTACATGTATAAAAGCCAAACGCTCTATTCAAACTGACGAATAGAATATTAGGTTAAATTAAATGTGAATAAGGCAAAATAATCCCCAGTGCCCTCATTGTCAATGAATTTATCTTACAGTGTCTAGCCAAGACACACAGATATATCTGCACAAATATATTATCACGGTTGGTTGGGTGTATATTGATACACTTGCACAGCCAAAAACGTTAATGTAAAGTTCAAATGTCAAGTGTCCTATTCTTGGTAATCGACGATATGATTAGTAAGGTGAGAGATTGAGAAATTTCCCTTGACAGTGAACTGTCATAGCTACCACCTCGGTGAAAATGTGCCAAAAATGTGGGGTTTTCTGCATATCATACAAAGAACTACATTTCGCTGAGGCATTTCTTTTAAAAAAGCTGAAGTTTGAAATGCAGATATTATTTGTGTAAATGACACTCCGGAGGATAGACAGAAAAACGTAATGCTTCCAATTCTTTTTCTTCAAACTATGACATATCTGGTATCATGGTCTATCATTACAAGTTGATGAAGAATCAAATGACGTATATTTGGGGAAGTCTACCCTACTATGGCGGTCTGGCAAAGTTAATATTGCATTACTACTGTATGAAGGATTTGAGTTAGTGCGTCTGTACAGTTATTTTCAAGCTGCTCATCAATAGGCTCACGCAATAAATTAGGGCCATGTATTCACAAACTGTAATCATTAAAAAGGAAGAATGGTTTTGTTTTGTTTAATGACACCATGTATCGTCGTATTATTGTTGCAATAATAAAAAGCATCATTCAACAAGTTTGTGTACTCTTGATAAATTGCCGAAACGCTGGAATACCAGTTTGTTCACGCCCAGTCTGGATCACTTTTGGAAGTACTCACAGTCCCCCTGACTCGTCTTCTCAAACCAGGTCAACTTAAAAAGTACAAAATCAATGTAAATATGGTAATATTCTTTTCATCTTGATCTTGACATTTCGGAATGCGGCATTTCGACACAAAGTGGAGAGTATGACATTTCGGCACCTTTTTTTACAGGCCAAATTTAAGATTTTCACTTTTTTTTAACATATGTTTAATATATAAACAGGCCATTTTAAGGGTTAGCAAGTTGCAGATTCTTTGGCCGCGAATATCTGCGACATTTCGGCAACTTTTTTCACATATGCAGTTGGTTTAGAAAGATATGTTGTCATTCTATTACTTTAAAAGTTTCATCAATCAACCTTAATATGTCGAAAAAAGGTTATCGAAATGTCGCGGATAATCCTGGGTAACTACGAGAATTCTTAACTTGGTAACCCTTAACAGGATCTATTTATATGTTAAACATATGTTGAAAAAGAATGTGATTTTTTTAAGCTTAATTTGACCCGACAAAAAATTGCCGAAACGTCGTACGCTTCATTTTGTGCCGAAATGTCGGGTGCGAAAATGTTGCTTACCGAAATGTAGCATGCCGAAATGTTGCGTGCCGAAATGTCCTGATTATAATATATGCATACCAAAGTGTGCAGGCCTGGGAAACTACATTTGTTGTAACTGTAATATAACACTTCTCTGGTTGGTCTTTTGTAATATTTGAAAATATTCTTGGATCATATGCCTGCTAATTATAATCTCTACATGGACTATTGGGAGACTTTCGTTTAGGCATTTTCGTTTACTAAACAGAGTTTAATTATTCGCGTATTACCTTTGATCCAGTTTAATGCTGATTCATTGAAACCATGTGGCATATACTACATAGCAGCTGCTTGGTGGAACATTGATTGTAGAGAAAATGGAAAGGAAAGGTACAACGGAAAATAAGTTGGATTTTATTACAATTTCCAAAACTTTCAACGTCCAGAATATGATCACATTCAGTTTAATGTTTGCCGAGGTTGCGTTTGTAAAATGGTCTATAAGTTAGAGTTACATGGTCCGTGTAACCTTGCACAATTCAATTTTCGTTTTTTGTTTTTGGTTTCTCAAAATCAAAAATTGAAATTTGACCGTCAATTTTCAATTTTCGTTTTTCGTTTTCGGTTTCTCAGAATCAAAAATTGAAATTTGACATTCAATTTTCAATTTTCGTTTTTCGTTTTACTTCGCGCAAAAATGAAAATCAAATATTGAAAATTGCCTCGACTTGTCCGTTTTTCGTTTTTTGATTTTAACTTTGACGCATCAATGTTAACTGCGCACGCGCAAGGCTTATGGTGCCACTTTCGGTCCGTGGAGTAGTATGGAAAACGCAAATCAGATTGTTTAGGCAGGTGTGGAGAACAATATGGAAAGATATGGGAGTGTCACCACACTATAGATCCCTGGAGCCAGGCATTCGAGCTAGATTATAATGGGCCAACTGCGCATGTCCAGAAGTGAGTAGGCATTCGTGCAGTAGGTGTGAAGCATTTTTGGAGAACAACACTGTTGATACACATATGAGTTTCATTAAAGTAGGGTAAAATATTAAATACGTGGGTACTCTAATCATAACATCAATAGGAACTTCCCGCGTCGATGCGTTGAAGCTTTTGACACCCGCGCTTAAAGCGTTGAAGCGTTTTGACGCTGAACGTTGACGGGCATGTAAACGCTCCAACGATCCAGGTCCCAAAAATAGAGAATGAAGATTGGACCTGAAGCGTTGAAGCAGTCAGCCATCTGGCATCAAACGTGACGTTTGTGTGCTTGTTTGAATGATGGTTTACGGAACGCTGGCCATATACGGATTTCGCGGCCCATCACCACGATGCTTACTCTTATTGGTATTAAATCTTTGTTGGTATCTTTATGAATACTATATTTAAAATCAATAACAAATAGCGGTTGTGTGCAGGAATGCTGTTCGCTTTTGTAGCGCTCTAAACATCTATTTTTAGAAATGAAAAAATCTAAGACTGCGTCCTGATTGGCTCAGGTCAATAACCAATGACAAATGCGGGATGCCGCCTATCCAGACCTGTCTGATGCATCTTCACAAGTCCAGGTAAATCGTGAATCCTCTCACAGGGTTTACCCGGACATTTTTGATGATTCGAGTGAGTTTTTGAGTCCTTGCCTCAATCTCGAACATTTCATCCCCGAGGTTATTTTGAATTAGCATGTCGGTATCCCAAGCCGGCGGTTTTTTGCTTTGACTCTCGATGACGATTTCAGCCTGACATCAAAGTTATGCCAGCGATGTCACATCTCAAACATTGCAGCTAGTGGTTAGGCGCAATGAGCTTGCTGAGCCTGTTCAATAATTGGTTTGATTTAGAGGATACCCCTTGATCTCTGTTTTATCCATAACTACCGTGGGCAACTAACCAAGGCAATGCATAGATACCCTAACAAATCGATCAATACACTGGCTCCCGAGGATGGCCTGGTGGGCCACATGCCTCTCACGCTCCACACCTCTTATACGACACGATTTGCGTTTTCTATTCTACTCGTCATACCGGAAGTTACATCATAACCCGTCCACGTGCGAACTTAACATTGATACGTCAAAGTTAAAATCAAAAAACGAAAAACGGACAAGTCGAGGCAATTTTCAATATTTGATTTTCATTTTGCGTCAAGTAAAACGAAAATTGAAAATTGACTGTCAAATATCAATTTTCGTTTTTTGTTTTTGTAATCCCAGAATCAAAAATTGAAAATTGACGGTCAAATTTCAATTTTTGATTTTAAGATCACAAAAACAAAAAACGAAAATTGAAAATTGACGGTCAAATTTCAATTTTTGATTTTGAGATTACAGAAACAAAAAACGAAAATTGAAAATTGACGGTCAAATTTCAATTTTTGATTTTGAGAAACCAAAAACGAAAAACGAAAATTGAATTGTGCAAGGTTACACGGACCTTACATAATAGCTTAATTCGGAAAGGGGACTTTAGCATACGGTAGCGCATGATCGTGGGAATAACAGTGAGGGAGCATATGGTATTTAATATGTTAAGCCCAGCGAGGGCTGCTTGAACCTTGTACGGGCAAGATAATTTATACGTTAGCTAGCTTAAGCTGACAACGCTGGCAGCGAGAAAAGGAACGACAAGAGGATTATAGGTGAACAAAGGCTGCGCGATACAGTGTAACACCACGTTCTTTGCTCGCTGTTCAATGACCGTGCGAAAAATTACGATAGATTGCTGAACCCAACGTGAGCAAAGGAACGTTAGTCTAGACAAGGCATATCAAAGCGAATGCAAAATCCCGTTAAATGCACAAAATGTCCGATCTCACGTTGTCCTAGTTCACAGTGTCAATGGCCGACTGTGGACACATTGTATCATACTGCCAAGTGCGGGTATACTTTAAGATCTGACTCTCGTAAATAGTGTAGCTGAGAAATCGTCTTTATTTTGACTGGTGGAATGGGACAACGGAATTGGTGATGCTTGGGAAAACCATCGACATGAATCAAGTTGCACGTTATGAAATGCTATCAATGATTTTTGTATCTAAATCATCGTTCAGCCATTATAAAAACGGGGCACGATGTCGATGACTTTTGGTACGTCGTCATAGCAGCTTGTTCACAGTGTGTACACTACTATATTTTACATCCATAATATCGACAATAAACAAATGTTGTATCTGTTTCTGTATTTGGATCACCACCCATCACTGAGAGCGGGATATAGGTTAGCTTTTGACCGAATACTTCGAATTCTGATTGCACAAACGAGAAAAGACCTAAACACAAAAAATGTTCCCACCCACTCGGGTCAATTTAAATCCTTGAGTCCTGATCACATGCTATTCTTAACAAATTCTACAACGCAGTAGGCCTACAGTTTGGCAGATCAGGTTCAAAATGTTTCCCACTAGCTAAGCAAATACCACAACCCTATGCTACAGTTATAAATGGGATGTAGCAATGGTTCAATGAACAGATGGAGACCAGAAAATCGTTGTGGAGGTTTCCAAAAATACATTGTCTGCTCGCCTCAGAGATGGTGTTCGGAGTGAGCGGAGAGACGCGGTCTTTGTCGAATATCGAGCTTAAAAAAAGAAGAGAAATCCTAGCAATACCGAAAGCTAAATCGTACTAGTGACCTATAAAGGGGAAATCGTAGTGATGCCTAAAGGGGGAATCGTATTGTTGCCTAAAGGGAAGTCATAGTGATACATAAAGGGGAATCACAGTTATGCCTAAAAGGGAACCATAATGATACATAACGCTGAATCGTAGTGAAGCCCCAAGAGGAATGATAGTGATACCCTAGGGTAGGGATGCCCAAATGTGAATCGTACTGCTTCCTAAAGAGGACTCCAGGAATGGTACGTATACCTCCCACAAGAACACAAAAGCATCGACAGTATAAAAAATATTCCCCCTGTGCATTATTACGATTCCACTGGTAATCCTGATGATCCTGTGTATATATGCGGTCTCCTTTGTGGTACCGTTACTGGGTTTTCCTTCGGACATCACTACGCTTCTCCTATCTCGCTCACAGCAGATGTGTTTATGATCTGCATTACAAATAGATCTGCCCCCATATACCAAAACTGTGGTAAAAGTGCTGGCACAAATTCCATTGGCGTGAGTAAGGCGAGTGTTGCATAGGATCTTGCAAGTGAATTAATTTATTTCAGCTAATCAGAGAAATTGTTACGGACATAGTCATGTCAAAGACGGTCACTCGTCTGAGCCTCTGGTGGATGGGGGAGGGGGGGGGGGGGGGGGGGGACTTCAATGAGATTAACAAGGAGTAAATAAAGGAAAATCATCATAAACATGAAACCACGCCTTCTCGAACCACGATTTGCACACTTTCTTTGGAGTCGCGCGGAATGAATTTTAGGGTCAAAACTGTTTTCCCTCCATAAGCCTCTCCCCCGCCTTATAGTTTCCCCAGTAAATCTCTTTACTGTTGACTAAATGGGCCATATTTGTTTTGTATATGGCCCGTTTTTCGAATATGATTCGCGTCTAAAAAATTCACTTGTTAACATTATAGATTTAAGTATGGTGCATAGAGGGCCAATAAGCCCCGATACGGCCTGTTCTGGCAAGAAAAGGGGACAGTTGCTTCATCATATGCATACATGTATGGGATATCGAGGCAGTATCAGATAAAGCGGACTACATGTATTGATTTTCCTACAATTTATCTAAACACATGGCCACCGTATTGAAAAAATAGTATGGATGAAACCATCTATATGTGCCTGAGGTAGTTCCATTTACAAAGACCGGGTACTGTACTGGCTTGGTGATCAGTGTCCAGGATAATAGGACCTGTGGACACTCTCGTGTTGTGGTACATTTAGGCACCGTCGTGATATGACTGAAAAAATGTTGAAAACGACGTTGAATCCTACTAACTCACTCAATGACTCACTAACATTGCCTTAAAAATGACGAAAAGCATGACCAGGAGCATTTTGCAAGATCATATATGGTGGTCATTTAGAATATCTCACTGTGCTTTGCATCCAGAAGTATACAAATCAATATATAATGATCCCTATTTGACACATGTTTAAGTTTTGGCTATAAACCTCACTAATCCGTGAAAAGTCATCCGGTATGTTTAGCAAGATATTTTAACTCCCAATCCTCAGAGCCTGTTAGGCTTGACTGCTGGAATACAAGCGTCTACGCGTCTAGTCTGTCATTCAATAGCCAGCCGTGGTCCATCAAAGAATTAGGGCGTCCATAATCCAAAGACATGTTCCATATAACAGCATTATCATTCAACAAAAACAAACAAAAATCATAGGCTATTTTCCTTCAATACAGACATTTCGTTATTATTATTTTTGAGTCGAAATTGATCTGCTAATGAAACTTCTATAGTAATTTGGAAGCAATAAATTGTAAATTCCTTAGTTATTGACAAATACTGAAATATCACATGGATTTTGGGTTCATTGTCACTGGAATAGTGGATGGCAGATGAGAGGATTATTTGTATAAAATAATCTGATTGAAAAAGGCTATCATGTATCTTTACTATTCCTAGATACGAACCGTTCAAAAATGCATTTGTAGCAAATTACAATAAAGATCTGAAATTTACTGTATACATGATTGAGAGTCTTCGTATTGCTTTTGTTTAAAAAAAAATTATTGCTTAATTGAAGTTTTTGTTTGTGTTTTTGTTTTCTTAATTTATATCCATGAAAATAACTTGAAAATATTATATTTCGAATTCTGTTTTTTTTTTCAGCGAAAACGAATGTCCATAATATAGCCCTGTTACGTTGTGTTGGGAAGTCATTCCTTAACCGAGTATTTCCAAGCAAGTTGCTAACTGTTCACAATATTTTTATCGTTCTCAATTCAGAACATTCAATGATTTAGTACAAAATCATTTCTTTTCTATAGACGAATTTTACAAAAACAACTATACATATAATGCATATACATTGAGAAGGTCTTCAACAATTAACACACAACGAGGAATAGTTGCGGTAGCATACGAGAAACTCTATCAGGTGCTACGTTAGTGAAGCAAAACGTTAGGTGTTACGTTATTGGAGCAAAACGTTAGGTGTTACGTTAGGGGAGCAAAACGTTAGGTGTTACGTTATTGAAGCCAAACATTAATTTTGTTTAATTTCTGTACAAAGAAGCTGTGTGTAGTACAAATAAAATACTTCAGAATGATGTTGCAAAAAAAACAAACCGCAAAACACTGTCGGCTGACGTTTGAAATCGGGCTTTCGTCAGTTTTTGCCTTTTTAATATTCAGTTTAACATGGATTTGTTCATATATCTAACACATGACGCCTTGAACAAAAACGAATCTAATATTTTCAAAGTCACCATATCTGCTGTAATATTACATCGAAATATTATTTTGCCGTCATTTTGTTACCGTAACTGGTACTTTCAGATTCAGGGTACATTTTACAACTGCAAAATAACTATTCGCAACTTTCTATTTATTCGTCAATATCAGGAATCTAGTTTTTATATTATAGGTATTTGGCGTGCTGTGATTGTAGAAATGTCAGTGGTTTTCCGAGCTGTAGTGTCCGCGTCATTGCAAGGAATTTGATCCACAAGAAAGAATGTTTATTATTTGCCAAAAAGAATTTGTTTATTATTATAAATGTGCCACTTAATATATACGTGATATATGTTGGCTAATCATTCTGTCATCGTTTGCAGTTAACGCGGTTGGTATATCTGGTCTCGTGTCGAAGATATCTGACAAACTATTACCCCCACCCCCGAAACTACATAAATCTATGAATTTACAAATGTGTTCAGAGATTTTCTAGTTAGTTTTCTCGATAAAATAGACAAATTATATCAAATTTACAGGTAATCCAATATTGTAGAGAAACGATGTTGTCTGAGTTTTCTGTCTTACTCATTGTAAGAAATGTAATGAACAACGAATAATGACTTTACCGATTAATACCAGATCATAGACTAGCAAAGCGTTACAAAATTTAATCGCTTAGTCACATCTCGTACCGGAAGTTTTACCAGTATGTCTCATTTGAATAAAAAGATCGTGTTGTCGAAGTGGATGATAGAAGTGGGAATATAAAATGAGAATATATCTAGATCCCAGAGACTTGAATCGAGCTAACAATAGAGAATATTATCCCATGAGTTAAGTCGAAGAGGTCGCAAGCAAAGTGACAAATGCTATGCTTTTCTGTGTCTTAGACGCATCTTCTGGTTTTTGGCATGTAAAACTGGATCAGAATTTACATCATCCAATTCGGCGATTGGGCGGTGGAGATTCAACAAACTTCCTTTCGGCATCAGTTCGGCCTTTGAAGTATTTCAAAGTAGTTCGAGGACATCGAAGGTGTTGATGTCGCCAACAACATGAGAACGCTTGAACAAAGTGTCTGATTGAGCAGAATCGGTACACTTGAAACTGAAATGATGTAAGTGTAAAATCGCAATGGAGGAGAAACTTACATTGGACACATATTTGAGAAAGATGGTATCAAGGCTACAGAATATCGAATGAAAGGGCCTCTGGAAATGCCAGTGCCAGAGTGCAAGATGAACGTGCAAATGTTTATGACAATGATTAATTATGTCAAACTGTTCGATAGTATAACAAACCATGTTTATCATCGCACGCATGTAGTTTCACGTTGCGCTGTAGCCGTAGTTGATCTTTGACTTTTTGACTTACTCGCAGAGGAGCATTACTGCAAACACACTCTTATGTTATAGCGCGTATGCAAATTTGCATGACTGGGATCTCTTTTTTTGAAATTGTTTCGCCTTACAAACTTTTCCGGTTTCCAGTATATTTTGCTAAAGAGAAGTTGGCATGGGACAAATGCCTGATATTACATTGAAATAAACTATTTTATGACGTTATTCATGTCTAATGCGTTATGAATTAATAGAAAATCAGCATTTTCGGCTCGCTCTATGTTAACGTTGGGACTTTTAGTTGATATGGTAACCACGAATGTTCCCAATACAATTCACATATTTGTTCCAGGTACCTCATATATGTATTGGTACACAAAGGATTTCCGCGAACTCCAGCGGTAAACTAAGAGTTAATACATATCATAATAGTGAACCCATGATCAGCCATTAAGTTCCTGCATAACCATGACAGAAGGTCGCTACGGACTTGGGCAATGAGTCTTACTCATTCCAATTTGAGATCGACAATATCACGCGCACTAGGATCAGTGAAGCCTCACTTTTCACGTGCCAATAGTGAAGCCTCACTTTTTCCGAGGATGTAATGTCTGCTGACATGCCCCCGGACCCCCGAAGCAGGGCGGGATTTTATCGCGTATTGCTGGGAAATGATACCCCCGCCCTCCCGAAAAAAATCCTGTGTACGGGTCTGCATGTTCAAATCAGTCTACCTCTGTGTCATCGATTCGTCGTGCCATCAAGAAACCGCAGAAGTTCAACGATTGTGTTCTCAACTTGATTTCACAGAGGTAATGCACAGCAACGACGGTAAAGTCCCAGTGTCAGCGTTGACGAATTAAGCTTACGCTAACGAGTAATGCTTAGTCATGAGTAGGCTACTGTTTACAGGTGAAGAATTCGGATTTTAGTTACTTTATATAATATGAGTTACGTTGAACTGTTGAGAGGAACATTCTGTAATAGAACGAACTACTTTGTTTGAACATTTGAATTAGCTTGTGTTCAAAGAAAGAATAATATTTCGTGATGTTGCAATGAATAGTATTGGATAACTACGGTGACCCATTGGTTATTTCTTTAGTTTCTTTGATTTTCTTCGATTTTTTTACGAAATCAACTTAATTTTCTTCATTTTTGCGTTTCGCTCTACATTTGCTCTTGTTTCAAAATATTTCTTTCTTCGGTTTTTTCGAATCATTTATAAGATTTCAACATTTCTTAGTAACATTTTGGTATGCAAAACGAGTATACTGAAATGCGATTCACCGTGGTTTGTCGGGAATAAAGAGAAAATGCGAGAAAATTCAAATATCGCCAATTTCTGAAAATTTCTAAAGTCAGCAATATCCACCCTATGGACCATCTTTTTCTCAAATTTTGTTCTCGCCCATTTTTTAAAAACAAATTCCACTCTATAACATAATTTCTTTAGATGTCATTCAGCATGGTTATCTTCTCAATTTCCTCGTCTTTTTTTCATCGAAAACTAAATTAAATTCTTGGAAGCGTTTAGTATGGAAGGCGGAAGCGGCCAATCTCGTCTTTTCGTTTTTTCGTTTTTTCGCCTTTGATAACGCGCGGCGCGAGAAAACGAAAAGACGAGATTGTGTCAAATTTCGCGAGATTTTGCCTTTTTCTCGTCTTTTCGTTTTCTCGTTTTCTCGTGGTTTGATAACGCGAGGCGCGAAAACACGAGATTGCAAAGCGAAAAGACGAGAATGCGAGGCGAAAAGACGAGAATGCGAGGCGAAAAGACGAGAAAACGAGGGCCAGAAAGCTCGTCTTTTCGCCGCGTTTTTTCGTTTTCTCGCGTTATCAAAAGGCAAAAAAAAGGAGAAAACGAAAAGACGAAAAAACGAGAAAACGAAAAGACGAGAAAACGAAAAAACGAGAAAACGAAAAGACGAGAAGACGAGAAAACGAAAAAACGAGAAAACGAAAAGACGAAAAAACGAGAAAACGAAAAGACGAGAAAACGAAAAAACGAGAAAACGAAAAGACGAGATTCGATACAATCTCGTCTTTTCGTTTTTTCGCGTGGCGTCCATAGTGCGCTGGCACTCAATTCCGCGCATGACCGGAAGCACTTGAAGTTGGGGAAGGTGAGTATTTGTGGTTTAAAATTATTATTTTTCCCAAATTATTGTAGCTCTTAAACTTTTACTAAGTCCACTTTTTCTATCTTACAGAACCTTTTCTGTACTATAACTACAAATGTGTAACACACTGAAATATTTTCAACATACTGTTAACAAGATTTGTATGATTTAGTAAAAAAATGTAATAGTTATAATAGCATGAGTAGTGTGTCTAACGTCACAAGACCTACGAAGTAGGGTAGGCAATAGGACTCCGACGCGGACTGAACTCCCCCAGTTGAAATCCTGCCTATAATAAGATGGGCACTGCCCAAGTCAGAATCACCAGTGATTTTCATCAAAAATCACCAGAAATTTTCATCAAAAGTAGGTCAGCTCAGAACTTGCTGAACTTGCAGCCCCCTGATGCACTCACTCATTCATTACCGGACAATTTGCAAATGAGAGTCTACTTCGTAGGAATAACAAAAATATCATTATCTTGAGTTCAGCCATCAATTACGTGTTCTTCAACCGTTTTCAATAAAGACAAAATAGATATTACTGAGCGATATTTTGTGGAAAATATGATAATATTCACATTGTTTTTAAAATTCAAATAATTAATTCAATCGGCATGTTTGTTACTTAATTTTGGGAAAACTTTGCCATAATTTTAAACCACAAATACTCACCTTCCCAAACTTTAAGCGCTTCCGGTCATGCGCAGAATTCAATGCCAGCGCACTATGGACGCCGCGCGAAAAAACTAGATTGTATCGAATCTCGTCTTTTCGTTTTCTCGTTTTTCGTTTTCTCGTTTTTTCGTTTTCTCGTTTTTTCGTCTTTTCGTTTTCTCGTCTTTTCGTTTTCTCGTTTTTTCGTCTTTTCGTTTTCTCGTTTTTTCGCATTTTGATAACGCGAAAAAACGAGATCGGATCGAATCTCGTGTTTTCGTTTTCTCGTTTTTTCGCCTTTTGATAACGCGAGAAAACGAAAAAACGCGGCGAAAAGACGAGATTTCTTGCTCTCGTTTTCTCGTCTTTTCGCCTCGCATTCTCGTCTTTTCGCCTTGCAATCTCGTGTTTTCGTGCCGCGCGTTAGCAAAACACGAGAAAACGAGAAAACGAAAAGACGAGAAAAAGGCAAAATCTCGCGAAATTTGACACAATCTCGTCTTTTCGTTTTCTCGCACCGCACGTTATTGAAGGCGAAAAAACGAAAAGAGGAGATTGGCCGCATCCGGCTTCCATAGTTTAGACCGCTGTGGAAACCTTTACACCACGGTGTGTACGTTTTAACGCGCGATTGAAGATTTCCATCGCGGTGGAAACGTTTCAACAGACACGGAAACCTTTACATCGAATTGGAAAAAAAATACACCACGGTAGAAACGTTTTAGCCTCACTGGAAGCCTATACACCGCAGTGGAAAACTTTACACCGCGGTGAAAACCATTACACTGCGCTGGAGACGTATTAACCGCGGCAGGAAAACGTAAGCCTTTACACCGCGTTGGAAACCTTTACACCAGCTGGAAACCTTGTTTTTAAAAACTGTAACTCTATTATGGAAATAATCGATATTGAATATGTCACTATCAATAAACATTTTAATAATGCAGATAGCTGAACATCAGCAGACATAATAAATGTTTCAATAATCCAGAAATTATCCTGCATCAGTTACAGTCCGGTTCTACATTTATAACGAGAAATAAGTAATGGGAGATTGGATATTCTGATGAACTTTATTCAATCGCATACACACACACTTTAATACATTCGGCAGAGCTCGTGCTCACGTTATATTAGGCCAGTGCATGTGTTAATACAATTACCTCCGCTCTCACTGGTTACCAATTATGGAATAGCAATGATTTCCCAGTTCCGCATGCTATAACGGCATTGTATATCAACTCATTTCTCCCTTGGGTTGTTCGCATGTGGAATACTCTGGAGGCAAATATCCCTGAATCACCCTCATATTCTTCTTTCTGTCGCAAATTATCACGTGACATGATAAAGTGGTATCTTCGTTTTATCATGTTGGTGACCGTAAATCTCAGATTATGCATTCGCAGTTGTGACGTGTTTGTAGTTCACTCCACGCACATATGTACTCCCTGGAAATCCATTCTGTGCCTGTGTGCATGAAAATGAAAACCCAGAGAATTTCTTTTTCTATTGTCCGCTTTATGGCGCAGAAAGAAATAAAATACTCGGACTAACCTATCGCAATGTTGAAACCTTTTTAATTGGTAATCTACTTCTGAGTACAGACGAAAGTACAACTAACTTTATCCATGTCCATAAATTTATCTTGGGGACTGAAAAATTTCCAGATTAATTTTAGCCAGGTCTGA